>OZ005652.1:277244388-277256888 GCA_963930645.1 Salticus scenicus | reverse complement strand
TTTTTTAAGCTATAACCCTTTTATTATATTACATTACATAATATATATTTTTTAAATACGACAATTTTAAATACGATAAAGATTTCTGTATGAAAAAGTGATATAAAAATAAAATAAAATAAAATCATAAAACTCATTTTTAAATATTTAAAATCTTCTCATATCATAAGCATCGTTTACTGAAGACACAGAAAAAATAAAAAATATATTATTCAAAAATTACGGAATGTAGCTCCATGCGATTTTCACTAAAATGTGCTGAAAAGCATCGGATGTTTATATATATATATGTATGAAAAAACGTCAGTTACGTTTTTCACCAACATATCGCGCTGTATTCGCAGTACCCGCTCACATTTTAAACAAATCCTCCGGACCAAATGACGTATATTTCGAATACGGAAACTTTTTTTTAGGAGAATTTCCAATGTGCAAGTCTGACAATAATTCTAATGAATGATGACTATAACACTGAGCATCGATAGTCCTAGTGATGTTGTTGTTGAATGTACTGCATCATTGTGAAAAAGTAATTTTACAATTAAAGTGGCACCTGATGGAGAAAATTTAAACTAATTTGCTGATAAATCTTTTGTTACCTAAAATAAATCCCATGTCTTTTTGTGTATTTCAGTGAAAACCGCATTCTGCTACGGTCAATACTTTTTGAATAATAGATATTTTTTATTTTTCCTGTGACTTTTGGATGACCCGGTATACATCTTGAAATAATTGCAATATTTTTGTTTTAAACTTAAATGAACAATTTGCTTGAATTATTATTAAACTTAAATAATGGATAATTTTAATAATTTTAGGAGAAATTTTGACAAACATTATAAACTATAATATTTTAAATAAGATCTTTTGTGTTCATTTCCTTTTATTGAAAATTCTCACAACGTTCATAATTCCACATCAAACTTGGAATCGCATTACTGTAAACAAGGTTGAGCATCCCAATACCTATTGCATTAAACCACATCCTGCGTTAAACACCATGTATAATTAGGGCAACGGGACGTCAACATTAATCCCAGAATCTAATTTCGAGGCTACGCAGTTAAAAATATGACACCGAGCTCGCAGTGTCTGCTTTCTGGAGAATGTTAGCATTAATTCTTAGTTGCTTTGGTGTTGGCATTAGAAACTGCAAAGTTTGGTGGCAGTAAATTGCGAACAAACTGAAACTTTTGTAAGTCTGCATCCAGAGAATTGTTACGGCACATTTAGTGCAGAAATCCGTGGTAATTATTATTGGGGAAGTTACGGATGCAGATAATGGTCCGAGAGGAATTCTGGGCTTTCCCTGAGCGAAAGAGATTATTAAGAGACTAAATACTGCTGTTACTTATTGCCACGCATGAAGTCGGAAGATGATTTTGATGGAAATGTTTTGAGACGGCCTGCCATATAAAACTTAATTTCATCATTTAAGAAAATTTATGTAATATTTTCGACTTGATATGAAAATTAACTATGAGATAATTTATTTTATTTGACTAGAGGATAAGAAGGCCTGAACAAACTAAAACAAGAGCATAATAACATTTTGAAATGTGAGAACTTTAAATACGAATAATTTTGAATGCTGCAAACATATAATGATTTTAATCCAATTGTTTTATCTGGTTAAACCCAGGAAATATCTTAAATACGCCAAAGGGAAAATTTGAATAGTAGACAATTTTTTTGGTAGCATTTAGCGTACCGTCTTCAGTGGATACAGAAATGAGAGAAAAGTGCTCTTTATAAAAGAAAGGAATCGGATACTGATTAACCAACAGAATTACGCGGAATTTGTGAGTGGGGAAGGAGGTGGAGAGATTGGTGAATAGGAAATTGAGAAAAGGTAATTCCGAAAAAAAAAAAAAAAAAGCGAATGCTGATTGATGGAAAATTTTCCAATAGTTCAAAAATTTTCTCGAAGTAATGCTGAAAAGAATTTTTATTCACTTATTATACTAGATAAATGAGTTTTTAATCAAAAGTTTTTTAGTAACAAAAGTATTTTTCCAATTGCGGGCAATGTTTAAGTTGCAATTTCTTCTATTAAATTTGATATCAACATGATATGTCAATATTTTGTGAATTTTTAAATTAAAATCAAACCTCAAAACTCATTTTTGCTTTTCGACCACTATAATGAGAAAAGTACTGTAATCAACATGTCAAATATATAAGTTTGAGATTTTGGTGTTTCTACACGTTTTGAGATACCCTGAATTCATATTTACTATTTTTATGATGATGTATGTGTGTATGTATTTGTGTATATATGAGTGTGAATACAATATCATATAAACACTTTGTTCGAATGAGCTTAAAATTGGTACTTATGTTATATGGCGCTGTAGAATGAGCCCTATTGATTTTGTTGAATCTGGCACTTATAGTTTTTTTACAGGGACAGAAAGAAAAATTCTTGGTCCTAATGGTCTATATGAACCAAATGTTCTTTAAGCTGCGATAGCGTCTAAACTCCATATTCAATTGAGCTGAAAATTTATACACATGCAATAGGTCACCTTTGCACAAAGTGCACCAATTTTGGTGAATCTAGCATGTATAGTTTTTTATAGTGACGCAATGAACATTTTTTTTATCATTAAGGCCCATGGGCGGAAATTATTCTAAGTTCGATAGCTTCTAAATCAGATTGAGCTAAGATTTATATACGTGTTAAACGTCACCATCACTGGAACTCTATAGCTCTTAGTGAATCTAGTACTTATAGTTTTTTTACAGGGACACAACAAAAAATTCTTTATTATTATGGCCTATGGGCTGAAATCCTTAGCGTCTAAATACCTTATCCGATTGAGCTGAAAATTTATATACATACTATATAGGACACCGTCGATTGAACCAAAAACATTTTGGCGAATCTAGGCCTTATAGTTTTTTTTACAGGAACACAACGAAAAAATCTTTGTCATTATGACCTATGTGTTCAAATTAGTTAAAGTGAGATTGTGTCTAAACTCCTTATTTGAATGAAGTGAAAATTCATACACATATATTTCAAATCACAGTCGCACAAACCGTATAGATTTTGGTGAATCTAACATTTGCAACATTTTTACAGGGACACAAAGAAAAACATTTTATCATTGTGGATTACAGGCTCAAATTATTTAAAATTTGATAGCATCTAAATGACTCCTTCGATCGATCTGAATGAAAATTTATATGCATGTTGTAGGTGACCATCGCAGAAACTTTATAGATTTTGGTGAGTCTAGCACTTATAGATTTTTACAGGAACTTAACAAAAATTCATCATTGTCATCTATGGGCTTAAAACCGATCAGTTTAATACCGAAAATAGAATCAATAAATATTATGATGATTTATGGAATTTTTTTGCAACAGTTGTTAATTTGCTTGTATAAACACTTTCCAAAAATTATCAAACGAATTTGTGTGTAACATATATAACGTTTGACGTGATTCCGAACAACAAAGGCTGAAACAAAATAATAATTTATGTAATGAAATTTCAGTAAAGACTTTTCTATTAATAGTGTGTTGCCTATTTATCAATACTTTTTCAGCTACACTATTTTATAGAAATTTTTTTATTTAACCCACTCTTTATAATTATTTTATGATACAATGAAAAACGGAAAAATAAAGCCTAATAGCGAAGTTTGTTAGGTGATATATATTCAAACTGTAATTAGTTCCCGTTCACATATAGGTCAGTTCTAGGCCGTAGCCAATTAAGGGAGGGTTGCGGGTTCAATACTTCCGAAATTTGATGGATTTGCATAACTTTTGTGCGACAAACTTTATTTTTAACACTCAACATTATATAATAAACTTTGAAATCCGTCCGAAACATTTTTCAGGCAACGATCTTGGGTCAGATAAGTATAATTCTCAGTGGCATTTCGTACTATAGATCTCATTTTGAAGATCGTTTGATTTTGGATAACAAATACATACAGATTAATTTTAAAAATTCTAAATTCGGGTTAACGTCATTCCAGAACGAGTAAGTACATTTAAGACTGAAAATGAAAAATTCTCTCGATTTCAGCACTTAATTCTTATGAATACGTAAAAAAGTGAAATATTTTGAATTAAATCTATCATTGTCAACAAAAGCATAAAGAAAAGAAATAAGGGATGAACGTTTTCTGTTTATATTATCCTAGATTTCATTGTGATCTTTGGCATTAGGGTGGGAAAAAATAACCTCAAAATGGGCTTGCAGGAGATATCGATGAAGAATGAGGGGAGTAGAATAGAGTTGTCGCTAACGGAAAGCAGAAACATAAGGGGATATCGAAAAGTAGTGGGGAGTGATCAAAATGAAGAATTGACAGAGCGTGGGGGGTGGGTATAAGAAGACAGTGAAGATTGATTGAGAATAAAATATAGCACTATCCGAGTTTAGCTGTAACCCGTTTCGATTATGTTGAGAGTTGATTGACATTAGCAGCTAGGCGACAATGAATTTTTCTCGCTATTTTTAAAATTTCCATAGAAGATTTCTGATTGCTCCGTAGCATCTATAGATTCTTGCTTTTTTCATTTCTGCATTGTAGAAAAACTTTTTCAATCTATATTTTTCTCTCTAAATAATTTATAGTATAAGAAATGCATAGTTTCAAAATAATAATAATAGCTGTAAATTTCAAGTACTTTATAAATTGCATTTTTTTTTTTTTTTTTTTTATATATATATATATATATATATATAAAATTTA
This sequence comes from Salticus scenicus, assembly GCA_963930645.1. Classification (NCBI taxonomy): domain Eukaryota; kingdom Metazoa; phylum Arthropoda; class Arachnida; order Araneae; family Salticidae; genus Salticus; species Salticus scenicus. Next base: position 277,252,170 of record OZ005652.1, on the reverse strand, counting down.
TGATTTTAGCATGTTTATTTGAGAGCTATCAAAAAAAGAACAAATGCACTTGATGTGTATTTTCTTTTAATTTAAATGTTTTTACACACCTATTTCGTTGCTGTAATACATCAGTTAAGATTTCTTTACAACTAATTAATTATATAACAGATTTAATAAAATTTAAAATTTTCTGTAATCTAATCTAATTTAATTTGACTAGAAAGAAAACAAAAATCCTACAAAAAATTTTCTATTTTTTAAATCATTTGCGAATATTTATTATATATTACCGACATTTAAAATATTTATGAAATCTGAAATATTTTTTTTATTGATTCTCTTTCAATTCTGTGTCGTACATTTTGATATTGTTTGATTAAAAGTTTAAAAGTATAGCGCTATGATGTTAATGTTACATTAGAACATATTAAATATGTCATATTATATATATTACATGCTTTACATGTTTTATATTTACTTATCATTCTATGAAATAGGTCAAGTAAATAAATAATAACAAGAATGGTGAAAATATTTTCTAAAGTAGTATGCTGTTTTGTACATCTCGTTTCACTTCCACTATAATATGACCAGAATAAAATAAACTTATTTTTATAATTAGACTTTTATAAGATAATAATGAGAAAAATGAATTTTGCATTACATCTCAATAAACTTAAGCAATCTTAAACACAAACAAAAGCATTTGTTAATGTATATATCACAATAAACTAATACAATTATCAGTAAATGCGCACGTAAACAAAATTCTATTATGATTGTTTAAACAGATTGTGAAAGTAAAAATAAAGGTCATTTAAAAATATTTAGAGCAGGAAAATGTTTTTTCCACAATTCAAATATATATAATCAAATAAATAAATAAATAAAATAAATGTAAAAATAAATAAATATAATATATTTTCTTTTTTCATGTTACTTTACTTCAGATAATTTTAAAAATTAAGAATGAAAAAAAAATCCTGCTTATAATAATGCAGTTTGAAAAAAAAAAGTTTCAAGCATAATGAAGTATTTAAATTATTTTGTGCATCCGTTAACCGGAAGAATGCACATGCATTCCTTAGATAGTTTCCATTAACACGAATTAGAAAGTATAATTAAATAAATTTAAACCTTTAATATTTTTTTAAGTTTTGTCCGTAAATATAATTATTACTGTAATGCTAGTTTAATGTAAGTACAAGCTATATGCGGAAAAATAACAATCATTATCCAAGTAGCACGGGAACGTTCTTTGAGAGTTTAACGGCGAATAGAATCGTTCGAGCATTGTTTTTTGTATCAAAAGAACGTTCTACTGGACATTCAAAAATAACATTATTTATAACGTTCTCTAAAGGTTACTTTGTGACATATCTAAAACTTTCAATTTCAGTTCTATAAAAAATATTTAAATGTTTCACCGTCATAACACGTTCTGTGATGGTGCAATTATTAAGAATATTACAAAATGCAGTATTATAAATTTTAATTTTGTTGGCGTGTATATAAACAATAATTTTTGAACATGATAGTGATGAAGTGAACAAAACATGTAAATTTAATTTTTTTTAAACTATTACAAAAGGTTCCATGCTAACTGCTTTTCATTCCCCTTCCCCCCACATTCTTGTTATTCAAAGCATATTTAGAAATTACTTGATAGATTATTTGATAAGATAAATTTTAAAAAATAATTTTTATTGAAAAGTGGAATTCAAATTTAATTTTTAGCATTCAAATATAAAAGCATTTTCATTTTACATTTTTTAAACTATTAAGTAATACCCAAATATGTTTAGAATATATTGTTAAGCATCTGTGATGTAAGACGGGAGAAAAAATATATATATATATAAAGAGTTTTCGAGAAATTTTAATATCCATAATATTGTTATATTTCAATGCATATATATGTAAAATTTATTAATTCTAATTTAATCATTTAAAAAATTAATTTTAATGTCCTTCTACAATGTAAAAAAATTGCCATTTTTGTTGCCAGAAATTCTTTGTAATTTGAGAAAATAAGTTCTGACAACGTAATTTTTTCGTAAATTACGCGTATTTTCTCAAATTACAGAAAATTTTCGGCAACAAAAAAGGAAAAATTTTTTACAGTGTATATACCTTATTATTACTACTATTTTATAAATTATTGTATTAGTGTTATAAAAGTTACATATGAATCGAAATAAAACAATATTGTTATAACTGTGTTAAAATTTCTAGAGAATTACTTAAAATTTAAAAGTTACTGAATTTCACTGAAATTATTCAAAATGCTCCCTATTATTTTTTTTCTATTAAATTTACACTTTTACAGTTTAATAATATATTCTAAACATATATGAGAATTACTATATTGAGAATTACCATATTTGAGAATTTGAGAATTTAATACAAATTTTTATCATTCAGATAAAAAAATATTTAAAAAATATTACTTATTAACAAATCCATTATGAAATATCCAAATAAGTTTGGAGTACATTGGTAAACTTTAATTATTTAAAATTGGGAGAAAAAAATAAAAATTAGTTATCATGAAACATTTAAGCTTAAAAAAATAAAATAAGATAAATAAATAAATTTAGAAATTGACTTTTTCAATTTAAATAGTTTCCGAGAATTTTTAAAATACTTAATATTCTTATATTTCAAAGTGTAAACATATTAAATTTCTCAAAAATATTTAAATTAAATATTTTAAATTTTCTGAAAGTATTTGAAATGCTTAATTTTAACTATTGTTTATTTTTTCCTATCGATTTTAGATTATTATATTTAACAATATGTTTTAAATGTTTTTGATGATTACTTTTTAAATTTCCTGATCAGGTAATTTTTTTAAAAATATTTTCCTGTTGCAATCTGGAATTCATTGCAAATATTTAGCATTTAAACATAAAATTACTTTTCAAAAATTCATTTACCAATGAATACTTTAAGTAATCTTGAAATGATTTTAAAATATATTGTTAAACTTCAATAGTGTAAATATGAGAGAAAATAACAAAAGTTAGTTGCCATGAAGAAGTTTAAACTTAAAAAGAATTAAAATTTTCAAATTAACTTTTTCAATTTAAATAGTTTCCGAGAATTTCTAATATACTTAATATTGTTATATGTATTTGCATGCGTATGCAAAATTTTATAATTTTAAATCAATTTACAAAAAGAAGAAAAAGATTCATTATATTTGCAATACGCTTAAAAATTCACTGTTAAAAAATGTACAAAACACATATATATAGAACAATCTTAGAGCGTTTCTGCAAGACTGACGATGAAAGCAGATGTGTATTAAACTTTCTTTGCACCGTACTATAGAACATCTTTATAATGGGCAGGTATATATCTACCCCTTGGGGGAACCTGTACCCCTAGAGGGCGCGTCCCCAGGTGGCGGATAGGGGAATGCCTCTGCTGGTTCTCCAGTGGGTGGTAGAAGGGAAATAAAATACCTTCCGCGGACCAACAGGTAGAAGTCCAACCTCTCCGAGGCAATGGCACACATCTTTCCATGAGAAGTCAAGTAGTTTATTCAGATCATACTACCGCGTACGGGGTAGCCGACGCGTCGAGCTCTGCTGTCCGGGAACTCGATGGGAAATATGTGACGAGGACCTTCAACATCCTGCAGCTTAACATTCATGGAACGCTCAGGAAAAAAGATGAACTTCATAGCATTTTGATTGAAAACGATATCCATATCGCCTGTCTACAGGAGACATGGCTGAATGAGAAAATGCGGTTCAACATCAAGGGCTACACTACTATCCGAAGAGACAGAGTGGATAGACGCGGTGGTGGACTGTCTTTTCTAATTAAGAATTCTGCAGTCAAGTTTAAAGCCATCCCCATTTGTCAGGATACTGGTAGCACCGAAGTACAAGCACTGGAGGTTTTCCTCCCAGAGCGCTCTTTCATTCTTGTGAATGTATATCATCCTGACAACTCCCCTATTGACCCAACTTCTTTTGATTTTAATTTCGGCTCAGCTGATACAATTATCATGGTTGGAGATTTTAATGCAAAAAGCCCCACTTGGGGGTCACCAGTTTTGGATATGAAGGGACAACAAGTAGAAGACATTCTTACTGATCTAGGACTGATTACCTTAAATAATAAACAAAACACCTACTTATCACGAACTACTGGCACAGAATCTGCTCTTGATATCTCGGCTGTCAGTTATCATCTATCGAGCCTCTGCCGCTGGAAAATTCTGAATAGTGCCCTAAGTTATCATCGACCTATTATTACCACTCTAAAACTCAAAATGGATGAGGAGGACCAGATAAAGAGATCATGGAACTTTAGAAAGGCAGACTGGACAGGCTTCACACAGTTTCTAGAAAAACTATGTTCTAATAAGCCTCGAACTGACTCCCTCGAAGAAAAAACTTCAAATTTTGTAAATAACATCACAACTGCTGCTAAAAGGTTCATTCCCAGAGGTAAAAGGAAGAAACAATGGGTCCCATATTGGAAAGATCACAACATCGATTCTTTGATAAAGGAAAGGGACACTCTGAATGAACATGTGAAGACTAATAATACAAGCTCAAACAGAGAAAAGCTTGCTGAGGCTACTAAAAGGGTGGAGGATGAAATAGCAAAATCTAAAAGTCAAAAATGGGCAGATTTTTGTAACAGCTTAGACCCAAGAAAAGATGCAAAATACTGGAAAGTTGCTGGTGCCTTAAACAAATACTCCCCCGGCTCACAAACGCAAAGCTCAAACATTATCAGCTCTTCTGGAACTGATGCAGACTCAAATAAAGCAGCAGCAAACTTGCTGGCACTGCACTTTTCAAACGTAAGTAAACTTTCATTTAGCAAAGAAGACAAAAAGCTGAACAAAACCGTTAGAAAACTCCTGATGGAAGCTAGAAGATACAGGAAAGATGATGTCTTCACTAAGGCTATCACATATCTAGAATTGAAGACAGCGATTCACAAATTGGATGCAAAGAAATCCCCAGGAGGCGACCTGATATTTGGTGAGATGATTAAACACCTTGGAGAAACTGCTATGGAATGCTTATTGGAAATAATCAATCTGTCATGGAAAAGAGGAAAACTTCCAAAGGCATGGAAAATGTCAATCATAGTCCCAATTCTCAAACCAGGAAAACTGCCAACTGAGTGTAAAAATTATAGACCTATCGCACTAACCAGCATTCTCTGCAAGATTACAGAAAGAATAATTCATCATAGAATTATGGGCGAACTTATTAAGACAGATATGCTCAATTTCTATCAGACAGCGTACAGAAAACATCACGCCACAGAGGACCAACTCTTCTATCTTTGTCAAAGTGTTATAGACGGTCTACAAAATAGCCCTTCAGAAAAGACAACTGCTGTATTCCTTGACATGACATCTGCTTTCGATACAGTATGGAGGAAAAAATTGGTAGAAATTGCATACAAGCATGGTATAAAAGGCAATGCCCTTATTTGGATTGCAGACTTCTTAAGAGACAGGAAGATTAGAGTGAAACATAATGGAGCTAACTCTAAGGAAAGGAAAACGTGGGGAGGAGTTCCACAGGGCTCTATACTCAGTCCCGTACTCTTCCTTTTATATGTTAACAACATCCACCAGCATATCGACAATGAAACCAAGATTGCATGCTATGCGGACGACATTGCAATATGGCACACATGTAGCGACATCAAAAAGTCAGAAAATTCTCTCAACAGATCATTAATCGGTATTGTGAATTGGTCAAGAGAACTGAAGCTACGGATCAACCCACAAAAAACTAACTACACGATTTTCACAACAGATAGAAGCCATAGAAAGCACTTTAACCCAGTTATTACCATGGATGGCGTGCCTCTCACTAAGGTGGATAACCCAAAATATTTGGGTGTGACCCTGGATGCAGAACTTCGGTTCACGAAGCATATTGAAAACATTTCACACAAGGCACTTAAGAAATTAAACATCCTGAGAAGTCTCTGTGGTACTGACTGGGGAGCTAACCCCAAAACTCTCAGAACTACCTATGCTTCACTAGTAAGACCCAATCTGGAATATGCAGCACCAATTTGGGCACATGCCTCTGTGTCTGCACTCGAGAAACTTGATAAGATTCAGGCCCGAGCAGCCAAGATAATTATTGGAGCTGTCTCATCTACTAATAACACCAAGGCAGAGCAAGAGTGCGGCCTACAGACACTTGATAATCGAAGAAGGTACCAAACAGTTAAATTTATTAACAAGGCTAATAGTCTAGATGTAAATCATATCTCTCGCAGAGCAACAACTAACTGGAATTGCAAGTCAAGACTCAAAATATCCTCTACCATGAAGCTTGATAAAGAAATACGAGAAAGTCTTGAATTGAATCAAAGATTTATGTTGCTTCAGGAACCTGTCCTATCATCCTGCCTTCCCCCAAATACTGTTATCAATTTGAACCTACTAGACCACTGCTTGAAAAAAGAACCGGAGGCCATAGTTAAAGCCAAAGGAATTAAAACTATCGAAACTTATTTGGGGCGCGACCTAGTGCAGATGTATACTGATGGATCTTCAGATGAGACTATTTTGAATGGAGGAGCAGGCATATCAATCACTCTGACTAATGACATGAAAATGAAAAAAAGTATAGGAGCAGGAAACATTGCTTCTAATTTTACTTGCGAACTAAAAGCAATTCTTGAGGCCCTACAAATGTATATTTCTCTAAATGATACTGATAAAGCTAATGGACTCGTCATTTTCTGTGATTCAAGGGCTGCCCTGGAAGCGATAGAGAATGGAGACTCCAGGCTTGCACAAGATATCCATCACTACTTAGAGGAAATTTGCCACCTTGGGAAAAGCTGTACTTTCCAGTGGACACCCGCACATGTTGGTATTGAAGAGAACGAGGAAGCAGATAAGCTAGCGAAGGAAGCGAGGGACCTAAACTTGGAAATCTGCAGCACCGTAACTTTAGGTGACGCTAATGCAATTGCTAGATACAGACTGAAAGAAAAACACATCAAAAAGGAACATCAACTATGTGTTATCAATGCAGACAGGATGATTACCAAGACTATCTCCAGACTCAGAACCCAACACTTTGGTGGAATGACGATAAATACAGATGGCACCAGAACTTACAAATCATGTAGGAACTGCCTGGTGAAGGAACTCACTCCAGAACACATTTTCAACTGCCCGGCCATCATAAGAAGCTTACAGGCCTTTGACGAATTTCCCTTTCAGGGAAATCTCTATAGCGACAAAATTGTGGACATTGCCAAGGCCGTGATTTTGGCACATGGAATGATTTGAATTTGACTTCAATTGGACACGACACCAACCAACCAACCATATATCTACAGAACGTACAACTGGAAAGTTATCAAAACGAATGTGTTTAATACTATTTGCTGATGTGGTTATGAATAATTTATTAATGAAAGAACTATTTGTTAATGTTCAGAAAATGTGTTGGTGCTGCTTGGGTAAAGTCAAAATTGATAAAATCAAATGACAGAATTTCAAAGTATTTGAATGTCAGAATAATAAAGTTCAAAATTACCGCAAATTTTTTATGCTGATATTATTAGAATCTAATCTTAGTAATCTACAAATATGTATTAATTTTCCCAAATGTCCAAAATGTTTTACGACCAAGTTAGATAACCTCAAATATTAAAGTGAATATTTTTTTAATACTGGATTTCAGCTTTATAAAAGGAATAAGATTTTTTTTTTTTTTAAATATTAATAATAATTTTCCTCTGCAAACAGCAAGCAAAATTCTACATACATAACTATCATAC
>OZ005652.1:277091888-277239388 GCA_963930645.1 Salticus scenicus | reverse complement strand
AAAAGAAAAAATTCTAATTTTTGAAATGCTTCTAACTATACCCAGACACTAAACTATCGACATCTATGGAGGTTTTGAAGAAGTTAAAGTTTAAAAAGTGGAGATTTCTCAGTGGGTATCGAATTGAGGCAGGTTAGCCGTTTCGGGTCATCCGAGGCGCTGTGAAAGCGCGGAATTACACACACACACACACACACACACACACGCACACACACATATATATATATATATATATTCAAGGATTAGACTATTTGCATCATATTTTAGAATGTTCAAAGTATCCGTTAAACACACACACACTCACAAAAGTTCATTTGCAAATTGTGCAGTGGTGTTACAATTTAACGAAACCTACTTCAGCTATTAATAAAGAGCGAATGTCATAAAAATAGTTGAAAATTTTACTGAATAAGTGAATAAAAAGTATAAAAGAAAAATACATTTAATATATTAAACAGGATTACTTTTATGTCATTAATAAAAATTAAATTAAAAATTAAAAATAACAGATTTTGTTCTTTAGTGCATTATGATATGTTTTCAGAAAACAGGAGAAAATAATGTAAGGAAAAAAAAAAAAAAAAAAAAAAAAGATTAAGAACTTTATAAATATCTTTTAAAGGTACCGATAAAACTAAAAAAAAATAAATAAATAAATAAACAAACAAATAAGTTTGAAACCAAGATAATTTAATTTTTTAAACATAATATATTTATATTATATAAGCATCATATATTTATGTTATATATTATATTTACTATCTTTATAATATGTATCATCGTGCACTGTATATTATGGTACACTCTAAGTGGATCATTCTGTAATAAATGCACATTAATTGTTTTTAATGTTTATTAATTATTTGAAGTTTCATAATGGCATAATAAAAGTAATAAACAATTTTACTTTTTCAGTTTTTTTTCCTTCCTAAAATATCAGAAAAAAAATTGCTACTACTTTTTAACAAGCGTTTATTTTAAAATTATAACTCTTTATTACAACGTTCTGAATATTTTTACACTTGAAAACATTTACAGAAATTTAAAATATTTAAATTAAGATAGCATGATCAATTATCTACTCCTAATATAAAAAATACCTCTAGTTGTCCCTAATGTAAAAGTAAATAAAAAGAAGGAAATGAATCGTTATCTGCTACAAATACACATCGATTTGTTTGAATTCGAGTAACATAAAACCAAACATATGCATATAAGCAATAAAATTTTGCCTTCAAGCAAACCCACAACCTGTAAACGAATACGATTTGCTCTATCTTTCTTTTCAAATTATTCACTCTTCTTTCTCAAGAATTCGATAAATTGATTCTCTTACGAGACCAATATTTTTTTTTTTTTCGACTTTTTTTTTTTTTCTTTTTTTAAAAAGGACTTTTTTCTTTCTTTTCCTGTGGCAGTAAGAATAAAAAGAAAAGAAAAAAAAACACTTTTGTTGTGTAAGAGAATAAAAGGAATGGAAATAAATAAATAAATCCTAGGAGGGGATTTATTTCTAATGAAGCCCCGTTACAGTTTCAGTAGTGAATGAGTCTTATTAAATCATGTTTATTGCTAGATTCAACACAAGGGGTGAAAGAACAGTTTTTGCTCTTTATTATGTTCTCTTTCTCAATGGAATGAAGTGGGTAAATAAAAAAACAGAGAATTTTATTTTGTTAAATACAACTAAGGCATATATTTTTGACTACTGTTATGTCATTATATAACTATGAAATTTGATATTTATGTATTTGTCATAATGTTTACTTCATAATGTTTTTTATAGTCTATAAGATAGGATTTATAAATCTATTATTTTTGTTTTGGTTGATTTCTTAGAATTTGTTGAGAATTTTCTTAAAATGATAAATGAAGAGGTAATGATTCCTCAAGGCTAATTTACTTTTATAAGAAGAAAAACTAATTAAAACAATAAAAAAAGTACTTTTAAATTATTTAAACAATGAGCTTTAAAATATCATACTATAAAACTATTAACCAATAAGTAAATAAATAATTTATATTAATACAGCGCATACTTTTGTATTTTATTAAATATTTATAATGATCTGACTATAACTAACAAAAAAAAAAAAAAATCATTTAAATATATATACTTTGTGGTTAAAACAAGATTATACAAATTTGCGTGATATTTCAGCGAATTTAGTTGACTGTATTTTTACATTGTAATATGAAATGTAAAAAAAAAAAAAAAAATATTGTTAGATTTTCTTTAAAATCTACTCTTAGATCCCTGCTGAATTATCTTATTTATTGTTTTCTTTCGATAGCATTTTCATTTTGAGATAGATCTTATACTGTAATCATTAGGTTGCGATATTCACAATTGTGTTTAGAAAAGGAAATGTGTCTAGAGGGACAAAATAACGTATTTTCCATTTGTTACATTATAAGACATTCATATGTAAATCATATAATCATAAAAATAAATCTTATTTATTGTTTTATTTTGATAATATTATCTTATTGAGTTAGATTTGATATTGTAATCATTTGTTTGTGATATTCACAATTGTGTTTAGAGAAAAGGAAATGTAGAGGGACAAAAAAAAACGTATTTTCAGTTTGTTACATTATAAGACATTTATAAGAAAATCATATAACCATAAAAATAAATCTTACATAGACATTGAAATATATAACACGTTGAGCGCCACGCGAATTCTTAAAGAAATCCCCGTCAGGCCGCGTGCGCTGCTTTAGAAGCGCGTTATGTTTACTGTATTTCAATAAAATTCATTAAAATTCCTTAATGTTATAATCCTGTAATAAATAAAAATTAAGTAAATTTTAAATAAATTTTTAGTAATTACAAAAAACAATATAATTTTTTTTTTTAGTTTTATATCATATTTCACACTGTCAGCCACCGGTGATTAACGAGGTTTTATATCATTTTTGACATTCTCTGCCACCAGTGGTTTACGCGGCCAAAACAGAAAGTTCAGTATCAGCCACCGATGGCTGACATGGCACTCAACGTGTTAATTATGTATTCATTGTAATTTTTCTTTTTTCAATTGTTGCAGCAGGAAAAAAAAAAAAAAAAAAAAAAAAAAGAGATTTACGTGAAAAAAGGAGTTTTATACACATCTATATAAAAAAAGCATTTTCTGTCTTCCCATAACTAGCCTTCCGACCTTACTGAGCTGTTCTTTTTTTCGAAATATGTTAATAATTCAAAATTTCTTAATTATTATTACTTTCCGAACACTATAGTGAGGAAAGTATTGTAATCATGTCAAAAATCCGAATTTCAGATTTTGATGTTTCTATACATTTCGAGGTCCCCTGAGTCCGTTTCCACTATTTTTACGATGATGTATGTATGTATGTGTGTGTGTATGTCTGTGAGTGAACACGCTAGCGTCTAAACGCATTCTTCGAATAAGCTGAAAGTTGGTACGTATATTGTAAATCACCATAGTACGAACCTTATAGATTTTGGTGAATTTAGCACTTGCAGTTTTTTTACAGGGACACAAAGAAATATTCTTTATCATTATGGCCTATAGGACCAAATTTTTAAAAGTGCGATAGCATCTAAACGCCTTATTCAATTGAGCTGAAAATTTATATGAATATTATAAATCACTGTTGCACTAACTATAAGCATTCTGATGAATCTAGCATTTATAGGTTTTTACAGGGACACAATGAAAAGTTCTTTATCATTATGATTTATGGACTCAATGTTCAGTAGCATTAAATAAAACATCGTGTAATACATGGAGAAAAATACTCAAACACTCTATTATGGATTTCTCTCTTTTGTTTGATTAACAACTCCCCTTTCTTTACTTTATCTACAAAACTGTTAATTACTCAATGTTCGGAAAGTCGAGTGGAGTCACTCCAGTTTATTAATATTAATATTATTATTATTATTATAAAGCGTAAGGTTATATATAATAGACATTGGTTATTTCTTTGTATGCATTGGTATGTTTTCAATGACAAGATTATATAATAGTGCATTAAAAAACTATGCAGTAAAAATAACATTAGAACCATTTTTTTTTTTTTTTTTTTTTTTTTTTTTAAGTCAGTCAGGTGGTTAAATAATAAAATCATTTATTTGTCACACTTTTAATATTTACAGAACTGGAAATTATATCTTTTATGTTTAGTTTAAGTAAGCGAACATTTTGTTAATGAAATTACTCTGATTTAAACTTTGAAATTAACAAAGTATGCATTATCGTTTTATCTCTATATATTTTAAATGTTATTTCTGAAATTCAAAAACTTATTAGTTTTATTCATTTATTTATTTTTTCTTATAATCTGAAAACACATGATTATATACATATACTCTAAATAATAAATAAAACAGTAGTAGTAGAGTAAACCAATTAAATTGCACAATATTAAAAGTTATTTGCATAATATACTCGTAAACTGGAATTCGAAAATTCATTTTGTGACCTTTTTATTTCTATAATTTCAGTATTAACATTAAACTAATTACCATAAAATTGGTTGATTTGTAATATAGAAAATATAGACGGTACTCAAGAATATAATACGTTATTGTTATGTATTTACCATCTTTCGCCCCTTCTTGAAGAGTAAAAAAAAAAAAAAAAAAATATTAGTTCTCGTCAAGCCCATGAAAAACAAAATACAGTACCCACTGCTTTTTAAAATCACATTCGTTCTGAACAAAAGTGAGTTTATTAAGCGGCTGATTTTTATAATCGGCGAACGTTCCTGCACAGAAGAAAAGGGTATTATTTTCCTGAATTTGGAAAGAAATTTCAAAAGGTACCAAATAATGGAACTAATAAACAATAGTTATTAATTTTTAACAGATAATTATTTGCTTGTTCCTTCAAAGTAAGTGAATTAAACACATCCCAAGTTCCGATGCGCTCTCCTTTGAGGAAAATCATCAATACTTTGCCAAAAATTCACGATTATCTTTTAAATTTAAATTATTTCCTTTAAAGCTTCTTGCCTCTTAGTTATTTCAGAATAAGAATTAAAAATCGTCTTTTTATTAAATATTATATATAATAAAAAAAAAAAAATCACTTGCGAATAAAATCCAATTTTTAACTTATTTTGAAGAATACATTCCTTGAAATTATTACTAAGACAAATAATGGGACGTGTTTAATTCCAGTAAATGTAAAATTTTTGACAAAAAGAGATAACGGAGGGATTGCTGTATTTTATTTTCTATTTATTTCAAAAATAAAAAATCACAGGGTAAATAAAAAAAAATTAGTGTACATAAATGACAGTTTTGCTGCTAAAGAGATTTTTTTGAGTTTATTAACCGGCGATGCTCATTTTATTAAGCGGCGGTTTTAAAATTAGTTTGCACTGATTTGATTCCGGTCCTGGCAGTTTCATCAGATTAGGCGGCTAATTTTATTAACCAGTGAATTTATTAAATGGCGGTTACTGTATATATATTCTTAACAGGCGTTCTGATTTTTAATTTTGAAAACTTCCTTAATCTAGAAGAATTTTTTATTATCCTAATCTCTATTAAAAGGTTATGGTGATTAACTCTTTGGAACAATAAAATTATGCATATATTATTTTATTGTTATAACGCATATATATATATATATATAATCCCAAAACATTTGGAAAACATAATAAAGATTTTAAGAGTATTTTATTTTTAACGCATTTGTCGATTAACACTTTCATTGTTATTTATGAAATACTTTAGAAGAAAATAGTTTAAATCTTTTTTATATGCTGAAATAAAGAGATGCAAGATTAATTACTCCTCTGCTCATTGTTTCTAAAAATGTAATTATCAAAGAAGGGCTTGATAAATACCAAATACTACACTTTTCCTTTCAGATAAATGTCAAAATGTCTTTATGAACATACCTTTATGATATCGCAATTTACTGATAATTGTAATAAACGAAATTGTTTATTCAACTCAAAACAGCGTTTTTTGAAATATTTCACTTTAAATAGAAGAAATAAAAATTAACACAACAAATAAACTGCAAGAAATCTAATTTCAAAAATTCTTAAATATGTTAAAATGTTATATTTTATATATATATATATATAGTATTTTCAAATCACAAACAACTGAAAGCATAATAAAGATTGAATTAATGTTTAGTTATACGTATTTTAATAATTCATTTTATTTTAAGCTACAAAGGTTCCTTAAAAATGAAGAAAAAAAATATTAATTTTGTTGTGCATTGAAATTAAAGTATATGTAAAATTAGTTATTTCTCTTTCCGTTTCTCCTTGAAATGCACCCAGTTAAAAAAATCTGCAGAAAAATCTGCAGTTAATCCGAAGTTATTTGCAACAAAAATCATAAAATATGCAGAATAACTACAGTTTAAAAGCAACCAATTTACAGTTTGGAAGCCTCTCTAACTTTTTATTGTTCCAAATGCCATCAGATTATCAGCATTTTTGTGCAGCTTTTTTCTTTTTTTGAAGTTTTTCTGAAGATTTATTTTAGCTAGAAGTTTTTAATACGAAGAACAGTTTCATAAATGCCAAATATCTCCAAAATGACTTTTTCTTTTAGATTCTTTTGTATGTGAACATGAAATTTTATTTGATTAAAACAAAGTAATAATCGCAATAAATTTATTTAACAGAAAGCAACGTTACTTAAAATTCTTTCCTTTTAAATAGATGAGAAATTGACACATTTTATTCAATAAAAAAAAAATAAATAAATAATATAAAATAAAATGTATAAATAAATAAATATGTAAATAAACAAAAGAATTCTTAAATGTAAATAATTTTAATTATTACAATTCTATTATTATTAGTATGTACAAATGTACCATCAATAATTGTAAACATATTACAACTAAGTGAAATTTTATTTATGCACAATATAAATATCTGTTTTTCATTATAATGTGGAACATGCAATACCTTTTTTAAAAATTAAATTCCTGTACTTTCTCGTAAACGTCAAAATGAAAATATGGAAGATTAATTGCTTCTCTAAACGTTTCTTCTAAAAATGTAATATCATAATAGAGCTTGATTGATTCCAAATACCTCAGAGAAAAAAATCTTTCTTTTACGCTAAACGTCTTTATGAATGTAAAATTTTAATCGAAACAGTCAGTGGCAAAGAAACTTTATTTCACGTAAAGTCTTTTTAAAACTTTGTCTTAAAGAACTAGGGACGCTTAAAAAATTAGTTACACTCAAACAGCGTAAATACAATTAATAATAAAAACACTTTATTGAGAACTGAATTACAATACGATACACATACAGCATACTATTTCTCTGCAGCATACGTTTTCCCTTTCGCTGTACGCACATGTTAAAGCTTTATATTAGTTTTAAAATGCCGGATAATAGAAACTCGTGACTTGGTTTTGGAATCAGCTTAGAACTAGACAGTATGTCGGACGATGAAATGACCAGTGCCAGCAGATATTCCCAATTCCTCTGCAATGAGTTCAGTTTGCTATTGCTGAGAAAAATATTTCTTACTCCTGTATAAATATTGATTTCCTCATCGTTTTTGCACTTTCTTGCCTTTCAGCCTTGGTTATTTCTATTCGACCATCTTCGGACTGCTGGCATCATTTCATAAACGCTAACATTGCAACGTGACATTGCATGTTGTCAGTCACTGCCAACATTTCACGACCAGTGTAAGTACCTGTTTAACACTGAGAAAAAATTCTGTAACTGACATCTACCCAAGCAGCACCGAAACGTTCTTTGAACGTTCAAAAATTGTTCTGCAAACACGTTCTAAGAACGTTCACTTTGAACGTGTTATAGACGTCTATCTGTCCATCTTGAAGGCGTACAATAGTACGGTTCAGAGAACGTTCAATGAACGTGTAACTATCACCATCGGTGTTACACTGTAAAAAAATAACTATTACCAGCTGCAAGAAACTCTCTGTGATTGGAGAAAATATTTATTTTCTCCAATCACAGAGAGTTTCTTGCAGCTGGTAATAGTTATTTTTTTACAGTGTATAGAAGCGTTCTGAGAACGTTCTATGTATACGGTCTCAGAACGTTCTAAACGTTTTTAGAACGTTTTCAAAACGTTATGCATGTTTTCAGAACGTTCCAGAAAACGTACTGTAAACGTTCCAAAATAGTGTAGTTAAAAAAAAAAAAAAAAAAAAAAAAAAGAAAAAGAAAAAAAAAAAAAAAATATGACGTCATTATAAAAAATCACCTCAGTACGAGCTTTTAGAAGTAAAAATTACATAGCTGATGACGAATAATGATACAACACATGAACAGGGATATGAATTACTTTTTCTTTTTCAATTCAAATAATGTTTGAGAAATTTTAACATACTTACTATTCCTTTAATTTCAACGTATATGCATCAAAAATTCTATATTCTATGACAATTTTCCCCAAAAAGTGTCATAACGTTTCTTTATACCTTAAAAAATTTCTTAAATTTTTGAAATTTTTAAAAATTTCTTTTTTTCCCCTAATCTGAAGATAATGAAGTTGTAGTATTAATTACAAAACTTTGAATACACACCATAAAATGCAAGAACTCGCACCAACTGTTTCGGGTCAAAAGAAGACACAACCCTTCATCAGGCGAACATTGTAGGCACGAGAGCTGCAAACAAGCACGTTGAGTGTGTTGAATGCGTTGCCGCTTTGTTTGTAGAAGCCGTGCTTTGTTTGTAGTAGTTGCGAGTTCTTGCATTTTATGGTGTTCATTCAAAGTTTCGTAATTAATACTATAACGTCCTTATCTTCAGATTAGGGGAAAAAAGAAATTTTTTAAAAATGCAAAATTTAAGGAATTTTTTAAGGGATATAGACGTTATGACACTTTTTGGGAATTACTGTTATAAAATATGGAATTTTTCATGCATATACGTTGAAATTAAAGGAATAGTAAGTATGTTAAAATTTCTCAAACATTATTTGAATTAAAAAAAAAGTAATTTATATCCCTGTTGCTGTGTTGTATCATATTATTCTTCCTCTGCTATGTACAACTAAACTCTTGATTTATTTTGCTTGTTTTAATCCTTGTGATTCCGAATGCGTCATCCTATGATTAATGTTTGTTTTTCATGGTTGTTTTCTGTTTGATTCTCTGATTTCTTGAAGTAAATAATTTATTCCAATTTATTCTTCATTTCTAACTTCAATTAATTTCTTGTACGATAGGGTGCCCGCTAGCAATTTGCTATTATAGCTGCTATTAAAATAAGACTTTAATAAATAGAACATAGAGAATATTACAGGTTAAAAATATTACATTTTTACTTTTTCTAAAGCTTATCCTAGTCATTATAACGCTAAAACTGAACAAATCAGATTACATGTTTTAAAATTACCGCCTCACATAACGAAACGACACGACTTTCCCAAGACCTGGCGCCGGCGCCTGGCGTTTGACTTTGCAGTTGCACGGTCAGCGAAAATAAAATAAATGCAATCCACAGATGTCGATGTTATTATCTGCTCTCCCTTCTTGCATCCGCAATAATCATGTTTCAAAGTTCAACATTTGAAACAGAAATTTATTAAGCATTTATAGCTGTAGAAAACATATAGTCAATATTTTAAAGAAAAATTTAGTGGAGTTAAACAATTATTTAAATTTTTATAAAGTATTTTAAAAACTTATGAGATCACTTTATTTTTCCATTTTAAAATCTCGAATTAAACGGAAAAGCATATTTTGTTTTAGTGTATATTTCAGTATTGAACAAAATACTTAGTGAAAATAAATAAAATAAAATAAGACCAATCAAACAGAGTAATGATTTAACAACATGATCAATATTGATAATTTATCAGTAACATTTAAACTTAAATAGAATCATAACTTAAAGAAAAGAAGAAAAAAACTCATTTCTGTAACTTCCCGATGAGTATTAGAGACCGCGAGGTTCTACTCTCGAACCTTACAGACGGGAAGTGTTGGTTTCGATTCCTGGTCACGCTCGTCGACTTAGGTTTTCGGAGTTTTCCCGTGATTTTATTTGAAACTCGCGTAAAGCACTATATTACTTATTCAATAACATCCGTGATTAGCTTTTTGTATCTAAACTCTGGGTCTGGGGAATGCATAGATTTTCATGACAGAAGACAATCATTTTTATGCTGTATAGAAGATCTTAGAAAATGTATTTTTGTAAGGGTTTATTATTATTATTATTATTACAAATGAAAAACAAAAATGGTAAATTTGTTTTAAATCATCAGAAAACGATGTTTCAATTATTCGTTTTAAGGGTGATATCGAATTCTTTTGAAAGATAATCATAGTGAAAATTTTTATCCACCCCTCCCCCATCCCCCAGGGATGATGTATACTTATTCCTAGGGGAAAAAACAATGTCCTATGAATAATAATAATAAAAAAAACTGTTTGACTATTACTCGTTATACATCCAAATTGAATCAATAATATATATCAAATGTATGTCACGCAGAAGGTTTGGTGAGTATATATATTACAGAAGCTGATAGATAGCCTTTCTGTGAATGGAAAATTTTGGAACGTGGCAGTGCCACCTGTCGTCCGATATGCACCAAAAGGCAATCTGTAGAGTTTTACGTAATATTAATTTCACTTACCAAATTTACAATATTTATAAATCACAGAAGTTGAGTTTTCCGTTTCCGTTATGAGATTAAATTGCAACATAGCCACGCCACCTCTTGGCCGATGTGCATCCAAAATGGACCAGTAAAGCTTTACATAAAATCGATTTCACTTATAACTTCAGTGTATCACAAAAT
Organism: Salticus scenicus; assembly: GCA_963930645.1. Lineage (NCBI taxonomy): Eukaryota > Metazoa > Arthropoda > Arachnida > Araneae > Salticidae > Salticus > Salticus scenicus. Next base: position 277,228,635 of record OZ005652.1, on the reverse strand, counting down.
TTATTGTTAAATCACAAGAGTTAAAATATTGCCTTTCCGTTAAAATGATTAAATTGCAGATTAGCAACGCCACCTGTTGGACAATGTATACATCCAAATTGTATTAGCAGAGGTTATGATGATATATGCCAATATATCAAGTTTAATGCATTTGTACACTATAGAAGCTGAGATATAGCCGTCCCATAAATGGAGGGTTTCATTGCATAGCACAGCAATCTATCGGACGATATATCCCAAATGAAATTCAAATAAACTCCAATTTAGGGCAAGATCTAACATTGCAACAAGTTTGGTTGAATGCCATTCATTGATTCCTGAAATACAAATTCCACAAAAATTTTCCATGAGTTTAAAATTTTGTAATTTTTTTTCACCTCACCGCTACTGATTATTGAGAAGCATTCTTTACTGACGTGCTAACAAAACGTTAAACTGAAAATGTAAAAAATGCTCTATTCTCTATCATGCTAAAAATTATAAATTTCGAATAACTTACGAAGTTTTTAAATTAGAATGTTGCAAATCTCTCAATAAGATTCTTATCAATATCATAAGTGATATTTTAAAACTGGTCCGATCTCTCTGCAATCATTTGTTCTTGAGATATCGTGAACATGAGCTAACGGGCTATCACACTAATAGGTGCCGAAGCCGATACACATTAACAGATACCATACCAACCTTTTGACTTCCGGATTCCTCACGCCACAAAACGTGTAAAAAAAAAAATCAAAAACTGAAGTCAAAAATTTTCATGATTAACCTAGTTTCCCTACCATTAGTACTAAAAAGTCATTTTGTCATATATTCGTTATAATTACACTCTTACAGAACGTGTTATGACGGTGTCACACTTGAACGTTCTATATAGAACTAGAATTGTACGTTTTATAGATGGTACAAATCAAACATTTTCAGAACGTTCTAAATAATACTATTTCTGAACGTGTTTTAGAACGTTCTTTTGACACGAAACACGGTGTTTGAACTATTGAAACCGTTATTAGACGTTCACAGAACGTTCCTGTGCTACTTGGGTAGAATCCAGATTGTGGCTCTAGTAGAAATAGTTCCATGCCATAATTATAAATTCTAGTCCCCTTGGAAAGCGAGTTCTATTAGAATTCTGGAGCGTTTGCCTATATTATCGATGTCAAACTTATTTAAAAATCTCTGGAAATAAATGCAAACACAAGAGGCGAGTTTTAGCAACTATAATCTTGGTTTATGAGATAATTCTAGAAAACCAAGCGAGAATTTATGGCAATACAAAGGATTAAGAATATTCGGAATACTCAGAATATTGTTTCACCGCCTAGAAATGTATAGACTAGAAATTCTCGATCATTTCGTCTATTCAGCTTATTGGCATGCCTTATACGCATGGCTCGGCAATCTATATTTCTAGTTTAGGGATTTAGAAAAGTACCACTTATTCGTTTTAAATGAAAGTGGTATGTATATATATATATATATATGTATATATATATTTCCCAGTGAACGTTTTGCCCACAAAAATCGTTACGCTTAACGCACTTCAACGTTGGAGTAATTTTCCATCTGACGCTTTATTTTGTATTGGACTATTGAGCAACCATTGCAACTTTTTGAATGAAATTGCTAACGTTTGTAAGTCCTCCGTAAAAGCAAAAAATTAACCATATTAAGAGCGTACAGTAATTAACAGCGTACCTCAGCGATAGTCAAAGCCCACTTTATTGCATGGGGAAATTTATTTCCACAATTAATCATTTTTTAATGTGTTTTCTTTTTATTTCTCTCCCATTTAGAAAATTCACGATTATCAAATGATTCACCCCTTTCCCTTTTCCCATGAAAATTCTCCATTTTCCAAAAATTACTTCTTCCTATTTTATTTTCTAGGAAAAAAAAGCAAATTATGCGTATAATTAATTTTTTGGTGTTTTTACACCCAAAATTAAAATTTAAAAATGCAAAAAATAAATTTTTAAATACCAGTATTAATTTAACGGCTGTAACTTTTCTGAAAGTTAAAACGAAAAAAAAAAAAAAAAAACCTATTAATCAATGAGTAATTGTGGAAACAAATTTCTCCATAGAACAGCATGGGCTTTGGCTGTCATTGAGATTAAGCATTGTACGCTTTTAAGAAAACCAGAAAAAACCTCATCCAAGAGAGAAAAAAAAAACTACTTGCACGTCAAAAGTTTTATTATTGGAATTTTATTGTTACTAAAACATTTACTTAAACTATCAAGTGTCTTAAACATATTACGACTAAATGAATTTTTTATACATATGTTAACTATTTTCAAAATTTTATATAGTATTGGCTTTAAAAAAAAGAAAAAATCTTTTGTTATTTTTCGTATGTGTCAAAATGAAAATACAGAAACTAAACTACTTCTCTGATCGTCTCTTCTCAAAATAAAACATCCAGAAAAAACCTAATAGAAACCAAATATCTCAGAAATAACTTATTTTCTCTTGAATAAATGAGTTTATGAACCCGAAATTTTAATCAGCGAAAAATAACAGTAAACGCCATTTTTTATTAGACACGAAGCATTGCTCTTTAAAATTTTCTCTCTCATCTACTACCTAACAAAAATTATCCACAATAGATAAATCATGATAATTCTGATTTCGAAAAATCTAAAATGTAAAAAAGTTTTTATAAATACTCTTTTATTATTATTATTAGCATATATATATATATATATATATATATATATATATTACAAAATTTTACTGACATAATTTCAATTAAATAAACTTTTCTCATTCATACTATAGACAAATATCCATCATTATATTCAGCATTCTGTTTTAAATGAAAAGTCATATTCTTTTCCTTAAGAATGTAAATTAAAACAATGATCTCTGATCGTTTCTTCTCAAAATCTAATATAAAGAATAAACTTGATACATACAAATCTCTCAAATAACTTTTCCCTTTTCTGATAAATTTATTTTTGAATATGAAGTTTTAATCGACTAAAAACAATAGTAGTTGCATATTTATTCAACACATAGCAACATCTCTTGAAAAGCTGCCCAGACTATGTAGGGATTAACATCCCTGACTCCTTCACGGTCGGGCCTTGGTTCGAATCCTGGAAATGGTATTGATGTGTTCTTCCTGTTAGGGGTAGCGACGATCACCAATTGGGTGTTTTCGCAAATGGTCTTCAATCCTTCAATTCTCCCGGCCAATGCTTAGTCGCAAGTGCAGCACCATTTGAAAAAAAGAAAAAAAAAATCCCTGTAATCATTTTTATTTAAATAAATGAGAAAATATGACATATCTGATTTCCCAAAAATCTCAAATGTAACATAAATAATAATAATAATAATAATAATAATAATAATAAAAGTATTATTATTTTGATTTTATTAGTTTTAGTAATTTTTTTTTTTAATTAGTTATACAGAGATATTTTTATTTTTATGTACAGTATTATTTTTAAAATGAAAATACTTATTATTTTTATTGTGTGTCAAAATAGAAAGATCAAAATTAATTACTTTTTTTGTCGTTTCATCTCAAAATGTAACATTGAAATAACTTTGATAAGTACCAAATATCTTTAAATTATCTTTAGGAACATGAAATTCTTTCCACTGAAAAAGGTAACAAACGGACAATTATTGAATATAAATTAGATCTTAGTCTCTTAGCATCTCTTAGATTTCTCTATTTTTACATAGACGAGAAAATATAACCGTTACAAATAAACCATAACATGTCTCATTAAAAAAAAAAAAAAAATCTTAAATATAATAAAAATTTTAAACTTGATTTTTTTTTTATTAGCGTAATTATATTCTTTTTTAACATATACTGTAAAAAAATAACTATTACCAGCTGCAAGAAACTCTCTGTGATTCGAGAAAATAATTATTTTCTCCAATAACAGAGAGTTTCTTGTATCTGGTAATAGTTATTTTTTTTTACAGTGTATAGGTATACACAAGAGCCACTATTATTGGAAACATATTACTTCTAAATGCCTCTTTATTTACACACATTGCGTGAGCCCGTGACGGTAAGTCACCACTGTTTGTTTAATTAAATTTAAGCTGGATCTAGCAAAGTATTCAGTTGGGATGGTTAAATCACTTCGGCGTCAGTGACTCGGCGAAATTTTCGGTCGGATTAGTTTTGTGTCGACATGGTGCTGCAACGAAGGAATTAAGTTGCGAGATGCAGATGAATAGGAAGCGATTATAAAAGTTTGATTGAAATGAAGAGAAGGGAAGTTGGTGGAAAGTGGTATAAGATGGAGATGGTTTTCGAAAAAGATGGCGTAGTGGAGTCTTGTCCGACGTCTGTCTATGACAAAGTTTAAGGCTTAGAGCCTGGAGAAAGTTATACTTCGATAAAGGAGATTGAGTTGCACTTAAGTTAAGTAGTTTAATGAGTGTTGTTGTGCTTCGGTGCTAGTATTCGTGAATGGAAAATTGAATCAGCCAGGAATCAACTGATCTAGTTGAAGTCACGGCAGTTGAGTAAAGGAGTGCACCCGTCTCTACAACTTCTACTGTTTCTGGGATGAGATTTTTCAAATTATCTAAATTAGCAATTATAAAGTTATTTGCTAAAGTATTTATATCTGCTGACTGAGCTACATAAGCCAGACCAATCCTTCCATTATTCTAGTTGAATAAACTCCAAGTTTTATTATATATATATGAGTCTTTGTGCTTCTTATACTTAATAGCTAAGTTAACTAATTTAAGATGGGGTCTGCGTCAACGCAAACTTCACAGTTGTAGCAAACTATTTTTATTATTACATACATAATTATTTTTAAAAATGTTATTATTTCCAGTGTCGCGGTACTTGCGAGACAGCCATTTGTGAAGGATCATCCAATGGGCGGTCACCGCTACCCTTAACAAGGACAAAACATCCACGCCTTCTCTCGGATTCTAACCTGGGAACTACGCTAACCACCGCACAGTATGGGCGGTAATTATTTTTAAAAAGAAAATCTTTATTCATATTTTCAAGCATCAAAATAAAAAGATGCAAGAATAATTACATATCTGGTCGTTTCTTCTCAAAATGAAATATCCAAAATTAGCTTATTAAATACCAACTACCTCCTAAATAACAGTTATCTTTTTGATAAACGTTTTCATGAACATGAAATTTTATTCCTCTAAAAAAAAAAAAAAAAAAAAAAAAAAAAAAATAGTGAACACATAGTATAATTTCTTTAAATTCTCTAGCTTTATATAAATGAGAAAATATAACTATTACAAATAAACCAATAAACATCTGATTTTTTAAAATCTTAAATGTAATAAGAATTTTAAATATGAGAAACTTTTATTATTGTAGTTCTATTCTTTATGATGTAGACGTTTAAAGCTTAAATTATTAGAAACATATTACGATTTAAAACTATACCTTAGAACTAAAACTACACTTTAAAACTACACCTTATACATAACTATTTTTATTATTATACACAGAATTATTTTTGTAAAGAAAATCCTTATTCCTTTCTTGAAGCGTCAAAATGAAAAAATGCAAGAATAATTACTTCTCTTGATCGTTTCTTCTCAAACTGTAATATCTAATATGAGCTTGATAAATATCAAATACTCTCCGAAATAACTTTTTCCTTTCAAATAAATGTCTTTATGAACATGAAATTTTAATCGACTAAAAACAGTAGTAAACGCAATTATTTATTCAACACTAAGCAGCGTTTCTTGAAATCCTCTCCCTCAAATAAATGAGAAAATTTCCTTTGCTGAAGCAATATAATAAAACATAAGGCGCCTTATAACATGTGAACATACAAAATTCATAATAATAGCGTATTTGTTCTGCAGCTAAAGCTATTTGGATTTTTCTTTTACGGGTGGTGTTTATTTCTTTATTTCCATCAAAAATTTATATCAAATCCCGCCCCTTCTTTAACGTTAATCTCCAGGCCAATTTAAATTTGTTTTCAAGTGTTATGAAAAAGAGAAATCTTTATAGGGATTCCAGGCGCGTTGAAAAGGATGTTTACGCATTCAAGATATGAAGAAACAAATAAATTCTTAAGCTCCTTATATGTCTACTTTTAAACACGCAAACAATGTTTCTAATTTGAATGCATATCTCGAAGCATAGCGATTTAAAGAAATTTTATAACCTTTGTTGTGCAAATTCAAAGTTTATTAGGTGGATTAAAATCTAAACAAGGCGTGAATTTTTATTTTATACTAAGAATTTAAGATTTACAATCGTTTTAAATTTTACGTTAAAAGAAATGCTTTGTTCACTTGTTGATATAACCTGACAAATAGTAAACGAAACAAATTAATTTAAAAAATATTTTCCAACTCTAAACTAACAAATATATATATTAAATTTCTATATTTTTCTACAAAAAATAAAATATTTTTTTAGAGATAAATTTTATGAATGTGAATAGAGTTTGTGTTATCGATAAATATATTTGTTAGAATTTTGATAAACAAAATATGCAAAATTAAAAACAAACGTGTATTTTACATAAAGCATTTTTATTATTTTGGTAAAATTTGAAATATAATTTTTTAACAGTCAAATTTTATGAATATAAAAATGAATTTGCGTTCTTTTAGCACATAAAATTTCTTACAATAAAAATAAAATATAAATTTTATAACGATATTTTAGTTACAAAATTGTTCTTTCTTATGAAACAAGATGGAATTTTTAAAAGAAAATGTGTTGCAGAAAGTTAAATTTAATTAAATATTTCATTTTAAAAGTCAAGATCTAAATAAAATGTATATCAGAATAAAAATTTAAATATTTTCAATGCAGCATTTCTTTAAATTTAAAAACATAAAAGTTAGCCAACTATAGCTTCATAAAAACTAATTATAATATTGCATGTGTAATATTGGAATAAAAAAAAAAATCCTCTGCATACTTTCAAATATATGATTTTTTTTTTTTAATAAAATGATTTTAATGTATTCTTCTAGTATATGCTGAACAGAAATTTGACATATATAATATTTAAAATGTATAACAATTGAATGTACATGATACTGATTTTTAACCAGCAAAAAATTGACATAAAATTTTTAGTATAAAATCAGTATTTATATCCGTTCTCGAAACGAGAAAATAATTCTAAAATGGAAAAGGTGTCTTTAGAAAAGATATTTAATATTCTAACAATTTTTTTAAAACTTTTATTAATTTTCGTGACAATTTTCTTCATTTAGATGGATGAACTAGTTTTATACCGTTTAACATTACATTGGAATTTGTGTATTTAATTATTATTTTATAGATAAAATTTTAATACATAATATGCAACTTGAGATACGTTGTAAGACATTTGAAAAGGTAAAATTCGAATATGAGAAATAACATAAGAAAAGAAAAGAAAAGAAAAATAAGAAAACATAACAAAAAAAGTTCAGAATTTATGTTAAAAATTAATAAGGACAGGTGTATGAACAGGTATAAGGACAGGTGTGGGACAGCAGTATTAAAAATTTGATATAATGCATAAAAAATTATCATTTATCTATTATTTTTCAAGGGTAAAAATTAATGATGAACAATCATACTTTTACATTAGTAATGTAAAATAGATTTTTAATGGATAATAAAATTTTTACGAGGTATAGATTCATAATAATAAATTTCGAAAATCTTAAAAATTTCCTGAAAACTTAAACATTCCATCTTTTTGTTTTAAAGGGTTGGTTATTATTAAACTAACGTTATTCAGAGACAAAGAGATCGGGTTCTAGTGATCGAAATCTAATAAAACTTTAAGAATGTGTTATGCAGACTATACAGACGAAGTTTATGTTATTAGAAAACTTTTTGCTTTCTGACCCCCAAAAGCAAATGAATGTTTTTTATAAGTACAACTTGATCAGTGATTCATATCTACAGAAGCCGAGAGGTTTTGTTCTCGAAGTTGGAAGATGGTAGGTGCCAAGTTCGATCCTTGGCCGCGCTCTTTGACTTAGCCGTTCGACGTATTTCGTGATTTTCCACGAAACTGGAGAATACAAAGGCCGTCAGAAAGAAACCGCATGCAGATTATCCTACCCATACCTAGGTCCCTGGAATAGACGGTTGGCCTTAACCCTTTACAGCGCACTACCCTTTAAAGTTGAAATTTCAACAAAAAAAAGTTGTAGGCTATCTACTTAGGTCTAACGGAGTACGCAGGTATAATTTTGCAAAGATAGTACTTACTGTTTTTAATCTGTGGGTGTTTCATCAGCGGGAACACTGCGCCACTAGAGCTCTGAAATGTGCGTCTAAGCGAGCATCGAAGTGAAGCGCGTAAATGAATAAAAGATTTTGCATATGAATTAAAAACACTGTATTATACCTGTGTAGCAGATTTAACATGACTCAAGGTTTACACACGGGGAGACCTGATACTCTACACCCCTCCCCCCCCCAAAAAAATGGTTATATCATTTTTTTATGAAATAATTTGATATTTACAGTTAGTATACATATATACAAGTCCTATGTGCAAAAATATTTACAATTAGTCTATTTTTTAGCTTCATGAAAATTTTGGAAGCACGTCACACCCTTTTGGTAGAAGCATGGAATGTATATTTCTTGTTTTTTTTTTTTTTTTTAAATAAACAACCAACCCTCTCTCGCAGCATCTGATAGCTTGACGTCAGATCCTCCAAACAGAGGAAAACAGAAAACGTAAACACAGCTGTCTTCTCTCATCATTGCTTTCTGGTGCTTAATATGAAAAGCGCTAGTGTCGCAGTGTTCCAGGAGATGGAACACCTTATTTTATTCAACAATTCCTCGTATGTTTCCTGTATAAAAAGTTATAAATAATATAGTATAAATAATTTAGAGTACAGCCAACGATATCACATAGAATTTTTTTTTCAAGCAATCTTTTTTGTATCACAAAAAAAATATACAAAATTTCTCGTAAATACGAGGATTTAAAATAACGCGTCTCAGTTAAATATCATGGATTGCCTTGTGTGGTGGTGTCATCTAGGTGTGAAAAGGAAAGTTCAAAGTAAAAAATGAACCTATTTTTATGCATTTGCAATTGAATTTAACGGTTGGAAAAGCTAGCGAAGTTAGGTGTTCCATGTAGTGGAACACTGAACGGCAAAGGGTTAACCCTCAACTTCATCTTATACATTATCTTCGTTAATCCAAACAAATAATTTGTTCGAACGACAGGAATAGGTTTTTTAACAATTAATTTTTATTAATTTGCTTCCAATTAATTCGGCTAAGCACTGTATGTTTACAAAATGTAAAGCTATGTTTTTGCATGTAATTTTTAGCCACGTGATCTATCATTCAAAGTTTCATTCTGATCTGTCAAATAGAAAATTATTGGCTTCTAAGTTTGGAGAATTTTGACCACTCTGTGTAGTGAAAATAAATATGATTATGCTAAGTTTATTAATATGCACTGAAATTATGTTGTATAGTGATAATAAATGAAAACTTTGCAGAAAACACTAAAAATTTCAAAAACTTATAAAAACAATTATCAGTTAAAGTACTTGAATATAATTCTTCATCAGGCGATAAGTGTAGCCAGCATTAAAACGGAGATTATCTTGTCCCGAAAAATGTGTTGTACACTTTTGCAAATTATAGTGTTTGCTCACAAAGTTGTTATTCAACATTACACTATGGGCAGAGGTAGCTCAGTTGGTAGAACGTTCATATTGTAATCGGAGGATTGCGAGTTCGATATTCAACCCGACAAAGAATCATAGTATATGTGAATGGTGGATAGCTTACATGAAATCGATAGGGACTGAAATGTCCCTCATTTTCTGAAAAAATAATACCTCTGATAATTACCGAAGTGGGGGAAGCTATTCAGTCTTCTGATGCTGATAGTATGTTTCCAGCTCAACCAACGATAATTGCCCACTGCGAGTACTAATTTTGCGTTAAGCCCACTCAACCTCAAGCTCAGCATAAATTTCAATTGCTAAAGGCATATTCACCATTAACTTCGACCGCACTGGTTGAACTAAAAAATCTAATAAGTGTCTAAAAGCAGAATGCAACCTTTTACAAAACAATTATGGCACTGCTTCTGCCATCTATCGACATTACTATTCTCAGATTTTTTGCTTAGAATCGGAAATATCACAGTATTTGAAATCTTTGTAGCTTGACGAGAGAAACAGTGCGTCAAGTTTTGTTGGAAACTTGCACTCTGTCTTTAGACGTTTTTCAAATCTCTGCGTACAACCGAGAGTCGAAATTAATAGTGAAAACGGCCGTTGCTGTTTTTCCTTAAATTTTTCGACCTCAGTCTTTCGATGTTTTCATGCATATTGAAGTTATGATGTATATGAAAAATCACATAATCGATGTGTTGTCTTTCTGTGGTTTAATAAATTTGTTAGATTACTATTCTATCTAGATATTATCTCAAAATATAATTTTCATCAATGAAGTTTAAAATATTAAATATAATATTTCATTTTAAAATTTTCGTAAGTAATTTAAAGTTTTTAAGATTTACATAGCATGGCAAAATAGGCCAAAATTTTGCATAAACTTGTCTTATGAGGATTATTTTTATCATAAAAAATTGGATTTAATTTTAAAATAAGAATTATAATAATGATAATAACTATATTTAATTGTAACATTCTACATTCAAAAATTTGTATATTTGTTGAAATTAAAGATTTTTCTCAATATGTCAGAACAGAGAAATGTCTTATTACTTTAAATTATCATGGAAACTAGTAAAAAATTTCATAAAACCAGAATATGGATCTCACATAAATAACATTAAGCACCAATTTAGGTTAATATAAACAGATTAAAGACATGAAATGTTAGCCTAGTAAGTGGAACATTTCATTGTCATCTTGGGCTTGGATACCATCAGAGTTCATTTATTATGAATATACTATAACCTATAAGAGAAAATATCAATTATGCAATTCTCAGCAGAATCAACGTATACTAAATAATTTCGTTATAGTTTATTGTAAATTTAATATTTGATTTATGTGCATTTACTAAATGAATAATATTTAAGTTATTAAAATATTTCAACTAAATTAATTAAGAAACCAACTTCAAATTTCTCGACGCAGAAGAATTAGATATTTTAATTTCTTGTCACTGGAAAGATTTTGATGGAGTTCCTTTTGATAGATATATGTATAAAGAATTGGAATTCTTTAACTTGAAACACTTTAACACGCTTAATAAACTCTCTTTCTAATTTCCTTTGCGCAAAGGGTAATTAATTAAGATTTCTAACCACCATCCTCCCTGCCAAACATTCATTATTTTCAGCATCGATTAAAATTATAATTAATCTTTATTATTTAAACAGGAATAAACTACTACGTCAGAAACGCCAAAGAAAAATTATTGAGGTGCATACAGCTGTTTCGGTAGCCTAAAGCGTACCGTCATCAGTGCAAAAAGAATTCTGAATCTTGAGAAGTGCTCGTATATATAGGAGAGGGACCGGATTTAGTTCAACCAATAGGAATACGGAAGAGGTGGGGAGTGTGGCCAATAGGAATTAAGGAATGTGTAGCTGTGTAAACAGTAGAAAAATTAAGGAAATGTGGACTGAATGTAAAATTTCCAACAATCAGACAAATAGGGAACAGCGAAATCACAATTTACAAGGTTTTTAAAATTTTTATAAATATGAAAAGCTTCAAAGAAATCGAGTTCATGGATGGATTTAGGTCTGCAAATTATTTTAGCTGAATTAAATTTAAAATTATGATTTTCCTCCCAGCAATGTTTAGAAATAGCCGATTTATTGGTTTCTTTAAATTTAATATGTCGCACAGATTTTTTTAATTATATAAAACGCTTTATTTTCTCTTTTCTCTTTTCTCTTTTCTCTTTTTCTTTTCTTTTCTTTATTTTTTTTAAAATACCAAATCATTTTGCATTTTGCATTAATATTATAAAATTTCCAAGCTAACACTCTTTTAACACGTTCACACCAGCGTGTACCACCGGTGGCTCACAGCTAGTTTAACATACAGGAAGATCGGAGAACTGAGGTCCTGAATGGGTTGTTTACATTTGGCGATTTTTTTTATACTCGCCAACAAACTAACACTAGAAGCTACCACACAGCAACTTAAAAAAAAAGTTTGTATGTGAAGGCTTTGTGTCACACTAGTTGTACGCCATGGGCAATCGGCTAGGGGACCATATTAGAGTACTTTTATAATAATATAGCATTAAAAACTATTATAATTACCCATTTAAGGAGGTAATTTTTATTTTAAATAAATGAAAAACAAATCGGTAATAATTACGATAAATAATTTTCTTTGCAATAATTTTCAAAAATTAAAAAAAAAAAAAAAAAAAATACAAAATAGTGGCTGTCCTGTAATTTTGAGGTTATATTGACACCGTAGAGACTGAGAGCCTAGAAAGAGAGAGGCATCAACAGCGAGTCTGTTTCTCTTTGGTTTGAAAACTTTTTTTTTTTTTTCCTTAACTATTTTTCGCATTTAAAAGTGTTTTTAATGGCTTTAAAGCACAGTGCTCAAAACTATAGCTGAAATAAAGGATTATTACTAAAAAACAACGATATAAGGAAAGGGCACGTGACGACACTCGCAGTCAAGTTTTGAGTAAACTGGCAAAACATTGGTACTTCGACCAATAAATGTTAATCTTTTGCCACTCGAGAGTGGCAAAGATTGATTGATGGAGATTTTTTTTTTTTTTTTGGTAAACATGCCCTTTCCTTATTTATAATTTTTTTGTTGTTGATATTCAAATAAGAAGTGTTCGAGATTTTTTTTTTTTTATTTTTTATTTATTTTTTTTTTTTTTAAAGATTAAAACACAGTTTAGTAGAAAAAATGCCTGCTGTGAGCAAGCGCCGTAGCGTAATTTTATCATTGGTTGTCTCTCCATAGAGGCACTCTAGGTTGCCCTAGCAATTGGTGACGGCCTGGGATTCACCCATAAAGCTGGTCCGGGACATGAAATCCCAATTTCAATCCTCTGCGGAGGGGATATCTGTCCTACTTCAGTTACCCCATAGAGGTAGAGGAGAGGAGGGTATTATGGAATAGTCGAGAAATATGGAATACCGTGGTTTCGGCTATGATTGGTTTTGCTATCTCATCAAAATACCATGAATTACAAAAGAAGGAATCCATGAAGCAATACAGTAAGAAGTGACAGCTTGTTGTTGTCATACCATTCACTATAGAACAAAGTATGTTTTGTGGTTTTCAAGAATTTTTGCAGGTAAGTTTTCAAACATTTAAACTTGTGATTTGAACATTCATGTTAAGCATAATGTATTCTCAAAGAATTGTATTTTGTTATACTTTGGTCGTTTTTTAGCTGAAAATTATTTATCCATCAATTTAAAAGTTCATTTTCAAAGATGGCATATCGGGTATTATGGAATACTAGGTATTTCTTAGTATTCTTCTTCTGAAACTGACTTCATGTATTCAACTAAAGAACCAGAAAATAAAGACGTCAAATGTATATTCTGTCACGGAAAATTCTCCGAAGATGAATGAGAAGAAATTTGGATTAAGTGTTTCTGCTGTTCTCTGTGGGCTCACCTTGACTGTACCTGAGTAGAGAACGAAGATTATATCTTTGACTTTTTGTAAATAGACTTGAAGCAGAAATGACTTTTGCATAATCTTAAAAATATGCTTTTTATAGTTAAAATTTACTATATTTTATGAAATCTAATTAGTTTTACACGATGGTTTAAAATTTAAACCACCTATTCCATATTACCCGACTATTTCATATTAACCTCCATTTGTAAACTTTTTTTAAAGTAAACTTTTTATAACAACAAAAAAAAAAAAAAATATTTTTTTTTTCTTAAGTGAAAATTCATTACAAATAATTACACTATGTACTCATCATGATTTTGGAGAATTTTATTAAAAACAAGTAAAGTTATTTTAAGAAATGTAAATGTTATTCCATAATACCCTCCTCTCATCTATTATTTAGGATGGGAACATGAATAATATGGCAACCACGACGGAATTTACGTGCACCAGGCACCTTTAATGTACACCACGGTGTTCTGACATTCGAGGATCGCAGCTTTTCCAAACGAAAAAAGAAAATCATCAGAGCAATTTACTCTAAAACACACCCTCAAATTGCTTGAAAAACAAGCATTTTTTGAAATCTATCATTAAAAACAGAGTATTGAAACGCAGACCGCCTAAATTTCCTTTTTGCCTAGGTCTAGTTTGATGTAAAAGTAAAACCCACTCAACCTCAACCTCAACCTCATTAAGAACAAAATTTGCGTTCTTTTATAAACTAAATGATCACAGAAAACCAAATAAGGCTGTGATTGCGGTGCCTCGCTCAGCACAATCTTAAGCGCAAATCTTGTCTTAAGATGTGAACAAAACGGTAGTATTGCAGTCAGTGTTGCCAGATCTGGCGGATTTTTTATTCAATAATCACCAATAATTCTGATAAGTGATATTTGATATACATAATAGACTATCGATCTTCGATGTGATTAGGCAAACGTTACAGTTAAGAATTACTGGTGACTATTGAATAAAAAATCCGCCAGATCTGGCAACACTGATTGCAGTGTCTCACTATCTTACAACGACATCAGAGATATCTTAAGTCGAATCGTAACTGGATGCGCGTGCAATCACAACATAGGTCGTTCGGTGTCTCAAATTGGCTGGCTCGTTTCTACCGCTGAGGACAGCGGAGGACTACCGTTTGAGGCACCGCAATACCAAGTTAAGATCGTTCTTAAACACGCCCATTCTTAAAACGAATCGTAAGTTTAAGATCAATCGTAAGACCGAGGCACCAGAATCCTAGCCTATATCAATCAGATCTCACCCTGTCACCATGGATTGCCCATAGGGTAGCCGTAGTGCAATGTAAAAACTACTCAACCTAACCCTGTCACCATGGTGTGTCATCAGTGATCGACAGAAATTGTGAAAAGGGTGGTTCGTCAGAAATGGACACTGTCACTTGGAAATTTCGCCAATACCTTCGTACCTCTGTTTTAAAAATTAACTCAGAATATTATGTAAATAAAATGCGGCGGCGTGAACGTGTTAATCTAGAATCAAAACAAAATCAACTTCGATATGAAATCTACAATTTAGCAATCTTCCAATGTTTGAACAATGTGACATTATAAATCACTTGATTTTTTAGATTAGAGCATAAAAATACTCTTTTTAAAAATCGTGAATTTTAAACCAATTTTAACAAAAGTTAAAAATCGTCAATTAATAGTGATTATGAGTTCGTAATCCAAAATTATCTAAAGTTCGGTAGAAAATTAGAAGTTTTATAGAAATTTATTTATTTATTTTTATTACTATAAATGAGTTTTTTTCCAGGCCACTTTGCAGTTATATTTTTAAATTTGCGAGCTTCCAACTCATGTTAAATGACAAGTCGTTCGTTTATTATTATTATTAAAGAAAAGTTCACAGTTCTTAACTGTGTTAAAAATTGGTTAAAAAAAAAAAAAAAAAAAAAAAAAAAAAAATAGTGATTATGAATTCGCAGTCAAAAAATCACTAAATTCTGTCTAAAATTGGAAAGATTAAAGATAAATAATTTTTAATCAAATGCAATGCAGGTACTTACTTTAGAAATGGAAATTCTTCCATATTTATTACCATAACGCACAGTTAAATATTAACTTATATGCACTTATGAATAAAATCATATTAATAGAGTTTTTTTTTTTTTTTTTAATACCGATAATATTATCAAGTATTATTTGTTAAACATAAGTATTTAAATTTTTAATGGATATCTTTAAAACATAATTTATATTTAAACATCCGTCGTTCAAAGGAAAATTTTTGGGATTTTTTTTTTTTTTTAATAACTTCTGATTTTTTTCTTAGCATTCCTGAATTTCTAGTACGAGAAAAAAAAAAGTGAACAAAATTTTCTGTAGCAGAACCAGTTAAACAATGTATATTTTGAGCTTGGTAACTATTTAAAAGATGTAAAACTGAACTAAGGAAACTGTTTTTTCCAAAATACAAACAAAAATATAGAAAATTAGTCTGATAAATTTATTAGTGTAATAAAATGTGGTATCATAGGGTAATTCACACCTTTAATTTCGAACAAGGATAAGAAGAAAATTGAACTATTTGATCAATGTAGATAGTTTTTCGACTCTTTGAATAATAATTCGAATAAATATATTGAAAGAATGATGATAAAAGATTCAAATAAGTAATAACAGCCAACAAGTTTTTTTTTTTTTTCTAATACTTACTTTAATTGCGATAATATGTTAAAAAATAAATTTACGTGTTACACATTTTTACCTAATATGTATATCAGAATTCGTATTTTTTTTCCTTTTTATCTACAATGCATCCAATTGTATTGATTTTTATATGCTTGAATAATCATAGCTCTAGCGATATAAAGAGGAAAAAAAAACATTGAACTTACTTTCATTTTTAATTCTAGTTCTATTTAGCAGAAGTTTATTGCATACTGTACAGATTACCTATGAACATATGTTTACAAAATCTCAGGCTAATTTTGGTCTAAATACAGATTAAAAAAAAAAAAAAAAAAGACTCTTTACTTTAACACTATATTTCACATATGTATATTAGGACAAATTTGTTAGCTTACATCCACTAAAAAAAAAAAAAAAAGATACATGTATATTGATACATATACATTAAATAAAAATTTGTATCGTTTATCTGAAAAAGTAATGTATTTTCTAACAAGAGAAAATAAATTTTAAAGAAATGTTCTGCATATATTTTATTTCGTGCAAAAACATTCATAGCAAAAATTTTCTTTTTCTGAATTTATATATATATATATATATATATATGCACATGATATACTTAACTAAATGACAAAATTGTTTTTTTTTTTTTTTTTTTTTTTTAATTTCTAAAAGTTTTTAAACAAATTTAAAATAGCATATAATTGAATATCCAATTTATGAAATGATTTAAATAGGTTTTATATTTTAATATTAATATGTCTCAAACATTACATTTTTATTATATTTTAAACAGTTATAAAACTACAATGCTGCAAATAAAATTAAACTAACTGAAAATCAAAGTAATTTTTAATATTTATTCTTTATCCTGGTATAAATATTTCTCCTAAGTCAAAACTATAAATCTAAATCCATTAAGGTTCCATAATGCATTCTAAGTTTCTGCTAAGTTTGCAAGATTTCTTTAGTTTTCGTTTCAGAAAATAAAATCTGCCTATCACGCTATCTGATTGTTAGCTAAAATCAAAACTAATAATCCGTTTCCATGATTTTACCACTTTAAAGCAAAACTTTATTTCGTAGAAGCTCTCTCGAGCTTTAACAAGTGTATGGTATTTACCCCGCGCGAGCAATTTCAGACAGGGAATTTCCCGCATTTAATTGCACGTTGGTCGAAAAATGCTCAAAGAATTTTAATTCACACTGTCAGATTGAAACAATGAGTTCTCTCATCTAATGTTCCCTGCTGTGTAATTACCATCATCTCTAGGGTAAAGGAAGGAATGAAACGCTGCTGCGTTTGTGGTGCGTTTACTTAAATAGCAGGAATTAAGATTCATTACAATACACTCTTTTAATTTTATACACAGTTATATGAATTCCACCGTCATCGTATCATAAATTTGTTGTTTAAGGTGAGGGCATTTTTTCCTTTTCCCTTGTTTCGTGAGAGCATGTAGTTGGTTATTATCATTTTTTTTTCCCAAGATTATTTTCGAGGCTTTTCAAGCAATTTAATATAGTGGATGATGAAATAAAAAAATGAAAATTAATTATAAAGCGTAAATTGTTTTTCATTTATGTTCGTGCTTTGCAACAATAACGCAAAGTGCTTTTTAACTCACAAACAAAGTTTTTGTTATCATTTGTAAATTTTTAGAAGGATGAATTTTCGTTCACTATGTATTGTTAATTAAGTTTTTGGTCTCTCTCAGATATTTATGTATTTATTTATTTTATTTTATTTTTTATTTATTTCGTTATTTTTAAGAAATCTGAAAACATTTAAAAACGCATAATTAATTAGAAACCTTAGGAATGTTGTCTAAATTCCGCAGCGTCTATTAACGATACTTAAGTGATTTTATTGATAAATAATAAATTAAAAATGTATCCAAATTTCTGCGATGAAGACACTTAGGCATAAATTGTTTAAGGATACTTTTTAAATATACCCGGGTTTCACCATTAATATTTCTTGTATCATTTCTACTTGCGTAGTTTTTTAATTTAAGCTTCTCTAATAGATATAGAGAATTCTTTTGAGGAATCAAAACATGAGCAAAATGAGTAGTCTTCCATCGAGCCGTAGATGCCTTGGGAGTGTATTAATAGTCATAGGTACCGCGAAAGAGCTTGCGTGTTTGATTTATGACGCTGCTATTTGCAACAGGGTAAAAGCTATGCGAATGTATTTTTAACAATTGTTTGATAAACTGGTGCATTGTGAGCCAATATTTGTCAGTTTACATCGACAATTATTAAAAACACGATGATTAGATGGCAGAAGTTGATTTCTGATCGTCGGCGAACAATTCCGATACTTACTATAGAAGGACGCGTACTCCAAGAAGTAGAAAATAATCCTTTCACAATTACAAAGTTGTTTTTCAACACCCATAACCCTCAATCTACCATCTAGAGTTTTGTATAGCGAAGGAGACAATATCCTTTTCATCTACAATCTGTTCAGGCATTGAAACTGAAAGATTATTGTGGCAGAACGATGTGTTCAGGATACAGCTGACAATTTAGAAAATGTGCGCCCATGTGGCGTCCATTCCATGTGGCGTCGATGTAGTGTGTGTGTTTCCATGCGTCTGTAAAAAACTTTGAGAATATCCTGCAGTAGCATTAGTCTTAAATTTGTAACATGTGTGGAAATACAATAAAAATAAAATGATCTGAAATGATTTTTGCTTGTTGTTCTTGTGTTACATATTTTTTAGGCTAATATCGCTCACAGTGGTCAAAATTCAACCATTATGAATCATACAAATCTCTTTACATTAGTTTTCGGGAGTACTACTATGATTTCTCATCGTTCTAAACCATTGTACAAAATAACTTAAAGGATCCAATTTAAAAGATATTTCACGCATTAAATTCCTATCGCACATGTCTTTCTATTTGTCAGAAAACTCCATAATTTATAGTAATATTTACATTCATAAAAATGTAACTGGGCAATATTATTTTGACTCTAACTAAAATATGTATTGATAAAACTTACAAATTAATAATTTCGATGCAAAATCAAAGCTATCAAAAATTCATGGGCATTATTTTTAATGCTTGTTTCAACGCGTCCTTTAAAAAAAAAAAAATGTCGTTAACATTTTTATTTATAAAATGATGCATATCCCTATAAATTTTTCTACATCTTTTCTCAAATTTTGGTTAATTCTTATGCAGTGCATAATTCTATAATTTCTTTTACGTCTTTACATTCTATCGAACAAAGGTTTCTTTCTGGAAAAAAAATCACTTAAAAATTCAGATTAGAAAAATTAGCTATCTTTATTTTACTGGAAGTGATTGGATTGATTAAAATAATAAGTTATTTTTGAGATTTATTTAATAAATATTTAAGTACTTTAAAAAGTTTTCTGATTCAGTTATTTTTTCTTCCATTATTTTCGAAAGAATTAAAAAGCTCTAACATATGGTACAGCTAGCAATTTACCTTTTCTAATTTAATTAGTTTAATTTCACCTTTATGAATTCTATAAGAATAGAATCTGAATTTAGATGCGTGAAACACGACATGAGTTGTACGCTCCTGGTTACAAGTAGTAGTATAGCACAAACGAATTAGAAATTTACATTAAAGCCTTTACCATTATATCTTGAGAGGTTTCCTATTAACATAGTTCTGTTCTCAAATAAGATTACAGTATCAGCACATTGAAGTTTCTGCAATGTTTCTAACAATTTCGCGGGCTTTGAAATGCTGCTTCAATTCCCTTCAATAATGAAGACATTGAAATTAAGATAACTGAATAAATATGGACATGTTTATAGTGTTAAGAAAATAAATGATGTTACTAAATATTATGTTTTACTTGGCCTACAAACAGAAACGATTAAAAAAAATAATAATGATTGTGTTTTGAAATATATGTAATTTAACATTTTCTAACAAAGTATATTAGTATTTATGAACTCTCCTTGTCATTCCATCTGCCCTTTTATGTCATTAATAAGTTTTAGAATGACTTGAAACTGATATACGTTATTATAGCTTACTATGACACGTTTTGTATCGAAAATGAATAGTATTACTGGTTTGTAAATAGAATCTCACAATACTATTCGGATGCATCATGGTCTATAAAAATAAAAAATAATCATTATTATTATTTTTGACATATTTATATTGCACAAAACGTAATGAAATGTAGCTACATTATTCAAATGTATATAAATGCCCCCTATACATAATATAGCATCATAAATATTAATAATTGATTAACAGGGCAACACCAAACAATTAAGAGAAATTATGTGACACAAATGGAAATTGCTGGAAGGGTATTTTTAATTGCGTTATTAGTTGTTATATATTTATTTATTAATATTTTTAAATTATCTATATACTATTTTCCACACTCTATGGTATGAATGCAAATATTAGACAAAATACAGCACTATAAAAAACAACCTATTTTGAGTTTTATTTCATACAATAATTAAAAATTTTTAAATATAAAATAGACGTTTTGAGTTTCAACCAATACCTACTATCAGTTCACCAAAATATTTTTTTTCAATTAGATACTATCGAAAATACTATCACAGATACTAACGAAACTGCAGTTGCTTATTCTATATGTTTTATTTTTGCGTTTTTAAGTCGGTGGAAATTTCCTTTGCTAAATAAAAGCATCAATCGTTGAGTGTTGAGCATGTCTATTGTCTATTCCGCCATCTTGAACTTTCTCTCCGCGTTCCAAGCCAGCCAGTGGCGTCAGCATTTAATGTAGGGGTGTTAATGGGGTGGGAGACGGGGAGCGGTAATTTGAATGGAAGAGGATAGAAAGAATACCCATAAAATGTTTCTGTAAGCTTACAAGAAGTTTAATTGTGGTACTTCAAACACAGGTGTTTTCTTAGTAAGTTTAATGAAATCCGTAGAAAAACTAAGAATATATTAGTAAATTCGCATAAATTTTTGTACAGTATATGGTAACAGTATCAGCCAATTGCGTTTATGCTCAGGTGTTATTAACCTACAGATCCAACTAATCTCGCCAATATAAACAGAATCAAAATTCCTGCAAGGTATTCCATGTTCCCATCCAAATTATATCTCTGGTGGTCTCTGAAGTAGAGGAGTCATCCCCTCTGTGGGCGATCAAAATTGTGATGTCATGTTTCTGAACCATCCTTAGGGATGAGTCCCAGACCATCGCCAATTGCTCAATAGTGCAGCACTAGAGCGAAGTTAAGCCCAGCCTACCTACCTACCTTCAGGGTATTTTATAAATTATAACTAAATCAATGGGAGAGTGGTGTTGAATTACAAGTTTAAAGTTACATAAAATATTTCGTAATTGTTACAAAAGTTTAAAGGCAGTAAGCATGCCACTTGGTTTGAGTAGTTTCTCAATTTTAAAAAAGAGAGAATCATTGTAAGGTAAACATTGAAGGTTTTCTTATTAAAACTACAACAAGAAGAGGGAAGAGAAGCTTAAGCAATAACACAGGTCTACATTTAAAACACTGTGATTTGATAATTTTGGGGAATTTTTATGTTGTTTTTTGGTGTACTGAAACCTAAAATATATTCAATTTTTCTCTATCAAGTATATACTTTTTCAATATAGGGTGCCTACTGATATAATTTTTTCCATAACTCTTTCACTAATATAATTATATGGTAACTTTTGTAGTATGTTGCCATGATTAATTATGATTAATCACGGAAACATACTAGAAAATACCGGAAATGAAGAAACTGTGTCTAGACACCCTGTATTGACAAAAATATGTACGCGAAAAACTGGCTTCATTTTCTGCTTCAGCAGACCATAAATACATATGTATAAATTAAAATGATCAAATAAAATTTTGCCATTATTATTTTTGTAGATCTGTGTTAATAAAGAAGTAAATACTTCGAGCCAAAACTAAAATGTTCAGTTGCTAAATAGATGCTGATAAATATTTATTCTTAAAGTCTCAGTTCATGAATAATAACAGCGTCACCTATCGTCCGATAAACTCCCTTATTTCTGCATTCGTGGGGCACTAACCTAGGTACAGTGGGTAACAAAAGTATCTGAATTTAATAAAGAAGCATCATAAAACTGGCGTTGTAAAAATTATTACATACAAACTTTGAATAAACACCATAAAATGCAATAAACTCGCAACAATTGTTTCGGGTCGAAAAAACACACGACCCTTCATCAGGTGAACAAAGTAAGCACGAGTGCTGCAGTCAAAGTGGCAACACTTTGCCGCTTTGACTGCAGCACTCGTGCTTACTTTGTTCGCCTGATGAAGGGTCGTGTGTTTTTTCGACCCGAAACAATTGTTGCGAGTTTATTGCATTTTATGGTGTTTATTCAAAGTTTGTATGTAATAAAAGTATCTGAACACTAACAAAAATTCTTATATAAAAAAGTAGAGTTAATACTGTTTTGTTAAATAAATCCTTGTCGAATCATGTTCTTAGTCTAAGAGCATGATTCGACAAGGAGGATTTATTAAACAAAACAGTATTAACTCTACTTTTTTTATATAGGAATTTTTGCTAGTGTTCGGTTACTTTTGTTACCGACTGTAGTTGGGTGATTTTATTTCAATAGTATTACTATTTTCTTTAAGTATTTTTCTCAGAAACATAATTTCTACAGTAAAAAATTCAACTTCAAATTTAATCCTGCACAAATGAAAGACATGCATACATTATTAGTGGTATAGAATAGCAGTTTTAATAGAATTTTCATAATGATAATTTTACATGTTTCTTTAAAATATAAGATATAAATAATGAATTATTATTAAAGAAAACATTTATTGGCATAATACATATTAACATATGCATAAACACTCAAAATTAATAAATAAACTTAATTACTGGAACACATATAACTGGCAAATTATACTTAAAAAGGATTCATTGCATTCTGAATATCATGCACACATGTTACATAAATATAAATACCTACAACGTTATGGGAAAGAACGGTGCTGTGTCATTAGTAAGAAGGATGATGAAGAAATTCTTTAATTTTGAAAAAAAAAAAAAATACTTTTTTTTAATTAATGAAAATTTTATATATCTTTTTCTAATGCATAAAAGGAAGGTGTATTCCAATTTGTAATATATGATAAAAAATAAACAAATTCCGATAGCATGCATAGTAAGAAATATATTTTAAAACACTTCATTCAATTCGATTAGCTAAATTTCTCACTTCCCTCTCACTGTACTGTGTGAAAGCATACCTATTTGCCTGCAATGCGTAACACAGGCTATTCTAATTATTGCCACATTCTAAACTCATTTCAAGTGCGTTGGAACCGCTGATTAGGAATTCGAATCAACCTCTAATGACTGAATCCAGAGCTTCATGCTACACACACAGCTTAAACTTAACGGGATTTCTTGACATATGATTCGACTGCTTTGAAGTACAGCCGACAGTTGTGTCCATTACCGAAACAGGACTCATCTTATTTAAACGAAAATGAAATGTAAATCTCGTCATATATGAATAAATGAACGCATATGAATATAGTATTAAGATATTGAGACACGATTTATGTTAAAGAGAATATTTCTTGGAGGATATGCATATATACGATTCCCGAACCTAATTCGATCTTATTTGAAATAAATTTAAATTATATGCGACGTCGAGATAGTTAAAAGGTAAAGCATAAGAAATTATAAATTCAACACACTCTTTATTATAAGTTATTTAATTATCTGACACAATCGCTTATCCGACACTCCACTACATATTAATATCTGTTAACCTTTGTATTCAAAAACTGAATTAAATCATCAGTCTAAACTCATCACCTTCCACTCGTTCTTTTTTATTATACCTCTTTAATTTTAACAGTGTAAACATCCGACACTGTAGATGTTGCAGATAATTTTTACATTAAGAAAGTGTCAAAACAGAATTTAATTTAGGACATGTATATAAGAACAACACATAAAATCGTACAATGATTAAAAATATAGTCGATAGAATGAGAACACTATGAATCAGTATCGCATATAATACAACAATATAATAGATGATGAACAACATGTTATACATAATGCATGTTAAATGATCGAAATAATCTGTAGATTCGGAAAGTGGTGAAGCAGACTCAAATATAAGACAGATAGATGAAATCCGTATGACCTAAAATGCGTAGAGCTCTTTGAAATTGTCTATTAAAAAAAAAAAAAATCTTGAGTCAAACAACCATACGACTTTCATTACCGAATATTATACGTATTATATGCATTTTAAGATATAAAGTCATCAAAAGTCATAAAACTGACCTAACGAAGTAGACATCTAACACATTTGCTGTAAGAGAAAGTTGATATACATGTATATAAAAACATGTAAAACAGAGTTTCCATAGTGAGCTGAAAATTAAGAAAAAAAAAATGATAGAGATATTTTTTTAAAACACTAATTTCCCAGATCTAAAACTGACCTATCTAATCAGGATGACTGTTAATTTTCCAGTAATAACCACGTAATACATGAGAAAGGATATTACAATTTTCAAGAAAATCGTTACCGCCGTTTTTGAGGTATCAACTTTTACCCAAACTTAGCATATACAACTATTGACCGGAAAACAGTAATTACATACAAAAGGATATTTAAAAGGGAGTTAATGTGACGAGTTTGAGAAAAATCCGTACAGCTGTTTTTAAAGGAATGCACTTGTGAGACCTGAAATTGAGCTATTTATACGAGACG
Organism: Salticus scenicus; assembly: GCA_963930645.1. Classification (NCBI taxonomy): domain Eukaryota; kingdom Metazoa; phylum Arthropoda; class Arachnida; order Araneae; family Salticidae; genus Salticus; species Salticus scenicus. Next base: position 277,203,656 of record OZ005652.1, on the reverse strand, counting down.
CCTATCAATTTTTCTGAACTAACCATCTATATCATTCGAAAGGACATATAATAGAGTATTTATATAGCAACTTTGAGGAAAATCGTTAGAGCCGTTTTTGAGATATGGACTTATGGTCCTACTTCCGGTTACCGATGACCCACTTACGATTTCCCAATTTTAACTAAAGTTTGGAAAATTCATCTCTACACCAGACCTGTATCAATTCTGAAGTTTCGTCGTAGTTTTATCATTACTAGCAGGCTTTGCCCGCTTCGCTGGCCATTAAATTTAAAGGAAACTCTTTTCTATATAGCTTTATAAAAATAAAATAAAATAAATTACTGAAATTGTTCAAAAGCTCGCTCCAGGTCCCTGCTGCATTTGGCAGCGATTTGGTCATCCACTGCAACTCTTGGGCGCTTGTCCCTATTACCTGCGACAATAGTTTACCAATGAGCTTCATTTAGGTGCTTATTATATAACAGTTTCGAAACATATAGTATCGAAAAAATTGGAGTTTCCCTTTTATATTTGAATCCCAGTTACATGTGAACAACACTATACGTGTTGTTCACTAGTAACTCGGACTGGACTCAAATGTAACTGGGTTTAGACAACATAATATTTGCTTTTACGTTATTTCATATGCTTATTTTGTTTATCCAATCAACCATTAAATGACAGCAATTTCACGCCAAATATTACAATATGCTGTGACCGGCTACGTCTGTCGCATGAGACAATTAATGTTTTGTGTTTATATATAATTCATGGGTTGTAAACCTGATAGTACAGCCTTAATATAGTTCTCTTTGGCGGCTTTTGAATTTTTGTCAACATTTTAGACTTAATCCATTGTAACAATAAGACTTAATTCCTTGTAACAATATGCTATGAGCGCTATTTCTGCCGTATTTTAGACAACTAATCTTTTAATGGTTATATATATTTCCCATTAAACATATTTTTATTTATTTATTTAAATATTAATTTGAATTTTTCAAATATTTCTGTTCGACAGCGTGCAAGTGCAGTAACACACAGAGGCTCATTTGTTTGTATGATAAATTAGCATAGTGATTATTATATAAAAAAATAAATAAATAGGTAAACATTATCGTGTTACACAACTCTATTATGTCGCTCCACTGGCGGCTTTTGAATTTTTGTCGCCATATTAGCGATGGATTTTTTTTTTTTTTTTTTTTTTGTATGAAAAGGGGAAGACTATTTTGCTAATAATTTTATCAGACTCTTTTTTGTTTATACATAAGAATCCTTTATATTCTGCTTATATTTTTAATGGTTTTTAGGTTTAAAATAGTGCTTGTTGAAATAAATTTCCTATCTTTAAAACTGCATTTGTTCTGTAAATTTTGTGTAAAAATAAATCATTTATGTTTTTATATATTTGATGCGCTACTTAGATTAAAATGGCTGTTTCTATATTAAACTTCTTGTCGAAAAACGTTCGGTGTACTTCAACACCAAAATTTAAAAAATCGCCCAGCAGGATCTGTTAATGAAACTGATAAAATAAAAATATGGTTCATAGAGTTTAAATAATCTATTTAAAAAAACTTTTAAAACCCAAATTATTAATGTATCGTATCACATACATAGATATAGTAATAATATATAGATTGATCATTGGGGAGAAAAAAGTGATTCCTTTTCACTCGGGAAAAGACGGCGATTTTACCAAAATATGGCAGTCTTTCCCCGAGTGAATACACACGGGAATACATACGAATGTTTAAGCAAATAAAATTCATGAATAATTTATTTTCTAAAGGTGAATGAAAAGCTCCAGATATAGTTTCAAATTCATTCTTCTTTGTTTCCTTTTTTCCTTCAATACCACTTAATGGCTGATTACAAAGCTTTTTTTTCGGCATCAAAAATCTTTGCACGATAATATGGGGATGATAGATCTATATATATTATTATATCTATGATCACATAAATCTTTTCGAAGATAGAATAAAACTTAATTTAAAAAAAAAAAAAAAAAAACTTTTGTTTATTAACCAAAATAATTGATGAAATTTGAAATGCAAGTTGGTCTTGTGGGGTACAGGCTGTATATTATATTTTTGTGATCGTGAGAGAAAATTTAAAAGAATTTGAAAACTGCAATTTTTAATCCCACTTAAAAATCATGTGACTTAATGTGAAGCAGATTTTTTATATTTTTTCTCCTAACGGTTTCCATACAATCTTCTGCTGTTGCCACCTAAAATTCATACTTTAGTTAATTTTAAAAAATCTAATTGTCCGATTGATAAGCTGTTTAATGCATCGGATTTACAAAAATTTTCCCTTTCATTTGCTATCTTATTGTAACGATGCGACTGATATTTCTAATTTATTTTCTAATCTTTCTGATTTATTTTCCTCATTTTAAATAAATGTACGTTTTTTTTTTTTTTTTTTTTTAATTATTATTATTTTGTCGAAAAAGAAATTGGCAACAATTAAATTATGGATAAAATGTTAAAATTTAAATGGCTTATTTATCAGAAATTAGAAGGTTATTATTTTCATATTTTAATTAATTAAGAAAAAAACTAATCAAAAATTCGAAAATCTGACTTCGATGTGCACAATGACCCTTCGGGGGGCACCTTTGTGTTAAATCTCGTGACTGTCCGAGCTACCGTTTTCGAGAACAGTGAAATATACAAATATTGCTCACTTAATAGTATAAGATTAGATTCGGAGATATGATAACCAGAAGATTCCTCACATACACATATACATGCATACATACACACACTGACCAGTTGCCAAAAACTATTTTTTTGGACTCAGGAGGCCTTAAAACAAGTAAATCAGGTGAAAACTCGATATCGAATTTTTGGACCGAATACAATACTTCCATGCCCTACGGTAGTAGGATAATGGAAGTAAAAAGCAATAAAGTTGTACCGAATATGAAATACGTATTTATATCACATTACATAAAACATATTAAGCAATTAAAATAACTCGTAGACTAAGAATGTAATGAACCGAAATTAAATAAGATATTTAGAGGAAAACTACGTGACATAAAATACGCAGAGTGATTTATAGTACATCGTACATTGAGAAGGTGATGATTCGGTTTCGAATATACGACATGGAGGCATACGCTTTGTAGCCATGTCTTATATTTGATATTGAAAAACATTGAGAGTATTAAAATAATCTTGGGGAGGAGAATGTAATGAACCTGTACAATTATAAGATGCGTAAATGATGACTATATGACATAGAAAATACTCAGTAATTTTAAGAATCATTTAAAAAGTTTAAAAAGAATGTGTAAATCTCTCTTAATTCCTCATAACGTAGCTCTAGTTCAACGTAAAATACACTCAAATCAATGAAAATCAAATAAACTATTCAAATCTCTTGTAATTCCTCATAACGTAGCTGTAGTTCAACGTAAAATACACTCAAATCAATGAAAATCAAATAAACCAATCAAATCTCTCCTAAGATTCTCCATTTTGCGTCATTATAGAAATGGGAAGTTTTATTTTCATATTTTTATTAATTAAAAGAAAACTAATCAAAAACTCGAAAATCTAATTTCGGTGTGCAGAATGACCCTACGGAGGGCACCTTTGTGTTAAATCATGTGACTGTCCGAGCTACTGTTTTCGAGAACAGTGAAATATACACATATATATACAAATATTGCTCACTTAATAGTATAAGATAACAAATCTCATTCCTGTCATACCTGAGATGTAGCATGAAAATTACTTGGTGATTAACTAAAAAAAAAAAAAAAATCTCTTTAGGAATACAGTATAATATGTAGTAAACGGAATACTATGATTTCATATCACTATTAATGTATTTAAAGTCATTATATCTTCTTAAGAATTACTTAACGTACGCAAAATTAAATTAAAAAACAAATAAAAAAATTAAGGCTTTTTACATTAACTATACTTTTAAAATACTTTAAAAACTTATCACTTCTTAGGAATGTTCCAGAAGTGTGAAGTTCCTAAAATTTTATAAATTTGGTATTTATAAATAAATGTGTGTTTGTTTATGGCTTATAATACTATAGAATCTGTTTTGAATCCAGGCTTTATCTTCTTTTAAAGCATAAAATGTGTACAGTACATCCGTGATTAAAATATGAAATGCATATTATAAGAAAAATAACTTTCATGAACTTCATGAAATGCTAATATATATATACATGTTATTAATAGGGTGTAGTAATATATGCAAATATCTATATATTTTCCAATATTTCTAATACTTATTGTTGTATTTAGATCTTAATGTAATGTTTAAATGCAAGGATGAAAAAAAATCACATTTTAGTATTTTAAAAAAATACAGTAACTTTAACTTTGAGCTTAAAAAGAAATCACATATTTAGATTTTAATTTTACGTTTAAATGCAAGAATAAAATAAAATCACATTTTCATATTTTAAAAAGTAAAGTAACTTGAAATAAATAAATTATAAATGTACAAAATATAATTTTGATATTCTTTTTTATACATATTTAATGATTTAAATTTCAACCAGGTATTATTTTTTAACTAAAGCATACTCCAAGAGCACAATATGAAAAATGAAAACATGCATGTAAGGTAACTATTTTAAATTTAGGAAATATTACACAATTAGAGAAAAGAGATCTTTGAAAATAATAAATAAATAATAATGAAAACTTTCAACATCTAATGTTTTAAAATGTGATAAAAGTTTAATTACTTCTCTGAACATTTCTTCTTCAAAAAGCGGCATGTGGCTTAAAAAAAATAAACTGAGTTCAACTTCTAAGAACTCATGAGATACCTGATTCTTTTTTGGAATTACTAATAGGATTAGGTACTATACAAAAAATAAAGTAAAAATTTGTCGTTTTATCTCTTGTTTTTTTTTTTTTTTTTTTTTTCTATTTTTGTAAATTACTTTAGTAAAATAACAAAATCTTTCAAACTTTTTATACGAATGTTTTACTTTCTTTCGGCTTTACAAAGATTAAATGCAAAATGCATTCAAAGAGTTAAGTAATAATATGCATCTCATTTGAATTTCATTAACAAATCTGAAAAAAAGAAATTAAAATAACCTGTGACAAAAAATAAATAAATAAATAAATAAATAAATAAAAATGTAAATTATAAGAGATGATAAAAAATGGTCTGGAAATTAACTTATCGATATTGAATGCAATGAATAGCAAAGTAGAATTAATTCAAACTGAGTTAACAAGAAAGAAATATTCTTCTCAATTGCATTAAACTATTAAGTTTATCTGTTTTATGATAGAAAGCAGATGAAACTACTTAACTTTTATTGCTTTTTAAGGCAATGGTAAAAAATTATACTAACAGCTTAGCTTCCAAAATTTTGAATTTTTAAATAAGATTCATTCTATTTTTTTAAATAAGAATCAGTCCTATTAATTTTATATGATTGATTTTTCTATTTATATAAATAGAAAATTGTTATAAAGAATTTCTGGTATGATGTTTTCCAGGAAAACATGAGACTTAGAACTTGTATAATAAGTAAGCAAATTTGGAGACATAAAGCAAATTTCGCAAACTAATCGTTCAAAAATGGCAGGTATTTACGAAATCAGTTAGAAAACTAACGATAATTGAGAGGGTAGCTATATTGGTATGACTAAGTGAAAAATAAAAAAAAAAGAAGCAAAGAGCAAAAAGCAAATATCAAGTTCAATAAAACAATTACCACACTAAAAAAAAGTTTATCAAAACAACAATATAAAAATAGATTTCGATAATGTTTAAAATTTAGTTAATTATGAAAATCATTATCATGCCATAAATGGCGAAGCTATTGACATTTTCAAAAATAAGCGAAGTTGCAACTCAAACGAACCATCTCTGAGCATCGACCGCAGGTTGCGCCATGTAATCAGACCAGAGGAAAGGGAAAACGAAAATTAGTTTCGTCACCTAACACATCAAAAGAAGCTGCACCAGATGATGTCGCGGATCCGCAACGAAAAATTTTATCGAAGCTTCAAAGTAAGGCTTCATTGTTTTTATAATCATGATTTTCTTAAAAAAAATAAATGAAGCTATTTCGATAGGCTTAAACCGAAATATATTATTTGAATACATCAAAGCAAGTTTTTTAGTAAAAATCTCGTTTTTTCTATTACTATTTTTTTTTAGAGAGATATCCTAAATATGTATTTCAAGTGTGCTTATCATGTTTTTAAAATTTCAAGCATGGAAAGAAGTTATGTTTTTAATGGTAACTTTTTCTCTTTCATTAAAAATGTACATAAACAAAACAAATTGAAGCACATTTATTAAATTTTCTATTTATTCATTATAGCATAAACTTCGCAAATGTATTCTTCATAAATAGTACAAAAATGTGTTAATGACCATAAAATGTTCTCTGTTAAACATTGGGCTACTACGTGCAGTATCCTTCTGTAGGACTGCTTAATATATTTAAGATAGATCAGTGCGGTATGAGCGATTTCCGTAAAAATACACAAAATACGCGTAGAAAACATTAAAAATATAGGATATACATATATACAGGGTATTACTAAATTCGACCAAAAAATTACGATAAGGGATAGAAAGCATCAAGACGATGAAAACTTACCATAGAACATGGAGTCACAAATCACGCTGAAAGGGCGAAAATCGCGAAACTCATGCAAGTTTCGACGTCACGTTGGAACGACAATAGTACAATACTAACTACAAAAATTATTTCATAAGATGTTGGAAGTGGCGCTCGCTGACCTCATTGAACAGTCTACAACGATATAAAAACGATTCAGGTTCGCGCTCAAAGACACACCGGAGAATCTCATAACGCAGACTCTGTAAGTGTGGCAAACATCAAAAACATATCTGGCATCTTAGAGCGTGTCTGGAAATCGTTTTTGCATTGTTGGAGACTGTGCAAAAACAACGTGCTGTAGAGTGTGCAGCGGGCGTCGCTTCCAATATCTCCTTTAATCGTTATTTAAATAAATCTTTTTGTAGTTAGTATTGTACTTTAGTTGTTCTAGCGTAACGTAGAAACATGCATTCTTTATTTTGCGATTTTAACCCCCTTCAAAATGTTTTGCGACCCCATGTTCTGTGGTACACTTTCATCCACTTCATGTCTTTTATCACCACTTTCAATTTGTCAGTCGAAGTTTGGAAAACCTGTATGTATATTTGAAGGTTTCTTTTATGTTGGCAAAATTTCATTATGATAATTTACTGACTAATACGTGAATTTTTCTGCTTCCGATGTAACTATAATAAAAGTGTCCATATATCCCTGAAATTAAACTAGATAATTAAACGGAACACTATACATTTTCAGAAAAACTTTGATACAGAGGAACATTGCAGTAAATATGCAGGAAAACATTGATGTAGTATATATATATTTTTTATACAAAAGTGATAAAGTAAATTTAATTTATTTAAATGGATTTGTTAATTATTATACAGAGGAATTAATACATTTTAAAAATCAGTTTTATAAAATAAACTTATAACAGCATATAAATTTCCATATTTTGTGTGCATCTTTACTTTCATTTTAAGACCATATTTAAATTCTCAACAAGATTCTTTTTTTTTTCTTCTATCAAGAAAGAAAATTGTTTAGTTTTTCCATCGATTACTACTTTATATTTTTGTTTTATTAATGACCCAATTATAATCAACTTATTAAAGAGCTTTCCCTAATATTTACTTTGCACTTAAGTGAGAAAAATGAAAATAATTGGGTATATAAAAAAAAAGGAAAAAACTTGAAAAAAAAAAAAATCTCAACAGCAAGGATTTTGACGTGTATCATCATGAATGTTTTTCATTTTCTTGCAAGAAAAGAGCACAAAAAATATAATTATAAATTAAAAAAGTAAAGAAAATATTTTGATTTGAACACACTACTTCTTTATTTAAAATCTAATTACGAAGAATGATTTCTTTTCAAGAATTTAATTCTCATTTACAATTTTTTTTTCTGGTATAAACAGAAAAATATCGTCTGAATGGTAATTAAAAATTCAGCACTTTTCACAATGGTTTTAAATTAAAGTTTTTTTCAATATGATTATTGCTTTTGAAATCAACTAATTTACATAGAGTGAAGTTTATTTTTTATGTGATAGTTATAAATCGTTCAATAAAGAATTTAATTAGGTTAATATTTAGAAGTTATTTAATCTCTTATTTGGTTACTATTCTTTTTTTTTCTTCTCTCTTATTAGGTGAGTGCTATGCAATTATTGTTATTATATATGGTCATTCCTGAAGAATTTTATGCTGAAGCATTTGAATCTGTCTACTTAAACAGATCTGCGAAATTGTGCATTTTTCTTTTCACTGTTTGGGGTGTTTCTATGTTTTTTGATACGCTGAAATAAGAATGCTTGTATTTTCTTCCTAACACGTAAGTTTTTTTTTTTTTTTTTTAAGAATAAGAATGAAGATCTGATGAATTAACACAGAGACTGTAATAGAATCGAAACTCTTTAAGTGTAAAATACATTAAAATAGGCTATTATTTACATATTAGCTTTTAAATGTCTCTGTTTCTTTACATGAAAGCTCCGTTTAAAGGCACTCTTTCTCTATGCAGCATCTAACAATAATTTTCTAGCATGTTAATATTCCATCGGCACTGATACTTCCTTTCGTTCCATTCCTTTGATGTCTTTATGAAATTGCTCTCCTTGTTCTTCACTCACATCGTATAGTTTTTCCTGTAGATAATTGAAATGACAGTTGAGAAAATGGAGTTTAAATCTCATTTCTGTTTTTAAAAGTCTCATTTTCTGTCAAAAATGTTCATTAATGAAATTTTTGAATATTTTTTCCTTAATCAGCATCCAAAACTATCCCAGAAAAACACATCACATCGAAGAAAAAATTCATCTCTGACCTGTGTTATAACGAAATTCCCATTGTCTAGTATGAAATATCTCCTTTTATTAAGTACAAAATTTACAACACTATTGGTTTGTATACGTGCAAATGTATGTGTATTTTTGGGGTTATATACAAAAAATTGAGCCCGAGTCCTACCTGGCCCGAGCCAACAAAAACATTTTAAGCCCGAGCCCGTCCCGGCCAGAGAGCAAATTGAAAATTTCGGCCCGAACATGGGCCGAGGGCCGGAGCGAGCAGGGCTCGGACCGCAGGCCCCAGCCCGTGCAGACATCTATGTCCCAGTTCTTTAAATACACAATGTTTGAAAAACTTTCATAGCGAGATAAGATTTTAAATTGAAAAAACGGATCTCTTGCAAAAACGCAAATCTTGCTAAACTTTTGAGCAGGAGTGTAGTACGCCAAGTTATTTAAAAATGGCTTTGCACTGGGTCTAACACCCTACATGTTATGATTTGAAAAGTGACACTTTTAAAAAAATATTTTAAAATCAATCTTTATATCTCCATGAATATACGTGGTATTCTCATGAAAATTCACACAGATGATTAGAATTCTCATATTCAAATGCTCTAGCCAAAATGCATTTTAAGCATTATTTTTAAGAAGGTGATGCAAAACATTTTGATTTTTCTTCAATTTTTTACTGGTATTCTTTTCCATATGAAGCCAAAACTTTTACTGAAATGTATGAGGTATAATACGTTCTTTACACTCCCAAAATTTCGAGATGATTCGTTAAGTTGTTTTATAAATATTTGACAAAACGTCTAAATTCGAAAAAGTTCAAGTATTTATTGGTAGATAGTGTATATATATAGAAAAACCTATGTACCATATATAGAAACATACATATATATAGAAACATATATACCATATATAGAAACATATATACCATATATAGAAAAACACGGCGGGAGAAGGTAATGTGTGCACTGTAAAAAATGCTGCAGTAAAATTACGGGCAAAGCCCGGCAGCAGAGATTCCAGACAACGCCCGTAAAAAAACATTTAGACGATGAATGACGTATCGCCAGTAATTTTACGTTGCGATGAAACATACAGCCAACCTGTAAAAAAAGTAGTATTGCCCGTAAAATTAAAAGGGAGCTCGATATATTAAAATAGTAGCACTGCCCGTAAAATTAGAAGGAATCTTGGTATGTTAAAATAGTAGTGTTGCCCGTAAAATTAAAATAGATCCATGTGTGTTAAAATAGTATTGCCCGTAAAATTAAAAAGCTGTTCAGTATGTAAAAAAAAAAAAAAAGAAAGAAATACTAATGCTCGTCAAATTAAGGGAATTTTGTATCTTTTACGGCAGCACTAAACTATGTTTGATATAAAAGCTTATTATTTATTAAGGGAACTATATTACGTCTGTTTATTCAATGCAATAGGTAACAATTCTTATGGTTTTTGATATATTTTTTACAGCTATGAATTTTTTAAATTGCGTTTTCTCAGTTTTCTTTTTCTCACAAATTTATGATTTTCAAAATGCTAAAACTGCTTCATATATTTAAGAAGCGACTTAATTATTTTAACGTTTAACAGAACGTACTTAAAAGAGTTAAGAATGGGTTTTGAAATTTATTGATTAGTCTTCGTGATAAAAACTAGAAAGTGAATGTCTATGTAAAAATTTCAGGGAAACAAACAAACGAAAAAAAAAAAAAAAAAAAATGTTATATTTTAATTTTTAATATTTTTTATTTTAAAGATATTGCAAAACCCATCCTTAATTCTTTTAAATAGGTTCTATTAAATATATATTATAAAAAATTAAGTCTTTTTTTTTTTTTTTTTTTTTTTTAGTATCTATAGAAATTTTAGCATTTGAAGATCATGAATTCATGAAAAAAAAAAAAAAAAATGCAAACTCAGAAAACGCAATTTAAATATTTCGAATCTTGGGGGGGGGGGGAGATAAAAAAACAATAAGAACTTTTGCCTGAATATACATTTCATTGAACAAGTCTAATGTATTTCCATTTATAAATATTAAATGGAAATATAAGATTTTATATGACACCTACAGCAGTACTGCTGTAAAAAGTACCACGTCTCCTTAAAAAAAAAAAAGATTACGTTGAAAAAATATACAATTCTCTGTTTTACAAGTATATGATTATATGCAAAATTTTCTACAACCCCCCCCCCCCCTTCCAGAAAAAAAAAAAAAAAAAAAAAAAAAAGAATTTGTATGAATATTACAGATAGATTTCTAATTGAGGTCAATATTATTAAAGCATCTTATCAGCTTTCCGATTTCCTTTACTATTATGGTAAACCTGAACGTAAATGCTTTTGTATTTTCAAACTATGTCTATACTATTCAGAAAATGAATATTTTTAACTGTTAATCTGCATACTCTTCTTAAAACCTGTCTCTTATAGTCTCATCATTGCAAAATATTTCCAAAATGTACATTTTTATTTGAATTGTTAAAATCTTTTACTCTCAGATCGTTAACATCGGTAATTTTAATACATCAAATACAAAATTAAGTATGTTTTAGAAATATTAAAAAAAAAAAAAAACACCCTTTAAGATGTCACGAAAAATATAGTTAACAATATACATGCATTGAGGAGATAGTTTTTGAGATTGCGATAGCATTCCACAACCATAGGATTAGAATTTATGAAAGAAATCAAAGAGCTAACTGATGAGGGGGCACCTAAGTGGCTATGCTCATATCATAAAAGAAACTCACAAGCTGTTAATCCCACGAGTTCGTATGCTTGATAAATTATTTGATTGCACTGTTTTTCAATTTTGGTTGCAGTTTTTCCGTTCTGAGGTAAAAAAAAAACTGCACATGAAATTGAAATAATTATGCAATTAAAAAATGTTCCAAGAATCTGCTGCCATGGATTAACATTAGCTTGTTTCTTCATGAACATAGCCTCTCAAATGTAGCAATATGAGTAATCACCAATAATATGATCACTAATCAAATTTTTAGAGAATTGATATTTAGAAATATTTTTTTCTGGCATTTTTAAACTTTCATTTATCACTAAAATTTAACAGAAATTTCTCATTTATTAAATAAGTCAAAATTTTAGTGGCAAGAAAGAACTATATAAAAGGTGGCAATTATGTGGCAGCTATAGTTCATAACATTTGTATTCGGAACCTAGAGTTACGTTTAGATGTATGACATTTTTTCATCAAATTAAGACTGAATTTCATCACGAAAATAAAACTTACTTATGCTTAATATAGCATTGATAAACAAAAAAAAAAAAAAAAAAAAAAAAAAAAAAAAGAAAAGAAAAAAGAAAAAAATTTTTTTTTTTCATATTTCAAATGTATAAAACATTTCCCTAACAGAACATCTTCTCCAAATTTCTTCTCCATCTTCTCCTTCTTAAATACCTCATGATGTCTTATGGATGAAAAGGACGTCTATGAACATCTAGTGGGTATCTTCAGGATGTATTGTGGACAAGTGTGTTGTTAGGGTTGTTTAGTAGTTTGTAGTCTACAAAGACAGTTACCAATTTCTATAGTTAACATGAGATACTACTGTATTCAAGATATTTTTTTCTAACTTTTACTATAGTACTTTATAAAGTTATTCTTTTATTTGTGTAACTTTTTTTACTTCAGAGAGAATTTATATCAAATACAGAAAATTCATAAATGGAGTTTTGAAATTTCTTATTTGTTAAAGAATATGTAATATTTTTACTTTCAAAATTTTGTTTGAAAGTAATTATTGAATTAGGATTTATAAAAAATGAATTGGGATTTATAAAAAAGCTTGCGAAACCTGGAAATTCAGATATGAAATCAATGCCATTATATTATTTAAGTATGAGAAAATATGAAAGACTGTAAAACTGAACATGAAAATATTCAGAATAAAACAGGAACAAAATATATTTAAAGAATAAAATTTTAATATTTATAATGGGATATAAGACTCTTTGCAAAAAGATTCCCCCTCCCCCATTTTTAATTCAACATGAAATTTTTAAAATTTTCTTTCTACACACCTAAAACTTTTGTGAGTGAAATTATTCCTAGAAAAACTTTTGTTTTGGGGAATACAAAAGCATAGGGAAAGAATCTTAAAATTAAAAAAGTTTCTAAACAATATATATATATATATATATATACATTAAGAAGAAGAAAAAATACTTTTAAATATTTTATCAAGAACTCATCCAATATAAGAAAAGAAAATATTTACAACATATTTATTTATTAAGCATACTATTTTCAATTATTTACTACACATACATAATTAGAGATTAAATTATAAACTCCACAGTGATTTATATTAGCTTCATTTGACATTAAGTTTTTGTACTTTTGCATTTATATTCGATCTTCTGGTTTTTTTTGGGTGATTTCGATCTTTTTTCTTGACATAAGCATACCCTATTAAAAAATATATAAACATTATATAAAACATACTATTTATTAATAGGCGATGCTACTCTACTACTTACATTCTAATAAATATTGCAAATACTAAATAAAAATACAAACACAATTTCAGTTGTGTCTCAATCATAACTAATAATTTATTAAACACCACACTTTGAAACTTCATTTAGATTCAAACAAATTTATTAAAAATTCATGAGATTAAATTTTGCACAATCCTAAACCACTAATATGAACTTCTTGCTCTTCAGTTTGTTTCTTTCAGTAGAAAGCTTATGAAAAATTGAAACGAGGAGTAGTTACTGTAATTAAGGCATTTACAGAAGAGCAAGTTCAGAATAGAAATTAACCCGATCACGTTTTCGTATTTTTTGGCACCTTGTCAGTTTATCATAGGTTGCTGAAGACCCGGACAATGTTAGAACAAGTAAATTGTAATGAAAGAAAATGTGATAGAATTCTTGAATACTTCTAATTTAAGGGCAGACAATGAATATTGCAAAATAAATTTTAACAAATATTTCATGTTTCATCAGTCATTTCTATAAAATTCAGGCATCTACTAAAAATTTATAACTTTTGAACAAATTGAGATATTCGAAAAATTCAAATTGCATAATAAAGTTTAAGAATGGTATTTTTACGAAAAAGTCATGGACACGGTAGATAGGTATTTCTTTTATACATAGATTCTGATGGATGAAACATAAGAAAAATAGCTCGGGTATCCAATGACCCACTATAACCTGATCGGGTTAATATTATTAAATGTACAGGAATCTTAACAAAATATAACTAATTAAAAAAGAAAATCACAGTTAAACGACGCTATTTATTGATCATTATAAATAGAAACAATACTTCTTCAAATACTGCCAGCATCAAGGCTTAATTTCTAATTAAAAAGCATTAAAGTCTAACTACCACAGCGTATGTATCCTTCTAAATATATATATCATATTTTTTACAGATTTTTTTTTTTTTTTTTTTTTAAGCAGAAAAACATTTTTTAAAATATGTAATTAAAATGAATGAAAAGTTATTAAGTATTTATAATTAAGCGAGGTTAGTTGGTTGGTTGTAGGATTTAAGGCCGATTGACTCCGTATGTTTCCTAGGCATACAGGGGGAATGCCGTCAATGGAGGGGTCTTTCTAAGGGGTCCTAGCTCGTATTTACGTGAGTTTCGGAGGAAACCACGGAAAACTCCGAACAGCTAGGTCGTGAGTGCGAAGTGGGTTCTAACCCGGCCCCTTCCATCTACCAGCTTTCAGCGCAGAACCGCTCGGCCGCTGGTGGGCATAATTAAGCGAGGGAAAGTTCAAAAAATCTGAAAAGGATTTTTTTTTCCTTATCAGATAACAAACTAAAACAAGCAGACGGAACATATTACTCGAAGTAGACTGGGCCTGGCTCAATTTCTGGGAGAGGGGGGGGGGGATCACAAAATTTTACTTACAGTTAAAAATATCTTATCTAAATACCCCAGGTTTCTTTTCTTTTTCGTGTTTTCTAACTGTGTTTTATTTATATATATGAAGAAAGTTTTAAAATAAAATATCGTTTGAATGAGTGGAGTAATTTTATTAAAGTCAGAAACATATTGATTTTTTTGCCAAAATAATTTTTCCAATCAGTCTTGTTTTATCGCCTGCTATAGATCATAGTATAATAACAACCTTTATTCTTTCTGGAGGAGTGGGGAGGATTGGATTTTCAAAGAGGGAATGAAAAGTAGAAAGTGCCACGGGCACAAAAATTTGGTACTCGGGCCCTGAAAGTAGAAGTGAAATTTAGCACAAATTAAATTATATTTAGCATATATATGAATTATTTAGTAAGAAAACACCTAAATTTATGATCTGTAATCCGACAAATATGTGCGGGCTTCTTAGTACATGCTTTTCGCAAGAGTTAGAAAACTTAAAAGCATAAATACGATACATATAAAAAAACATATTTAAATAACTTAAGACTTAACAAACCTTTAACTAACTTACCTTGGTAATTCAACTGGCAATTCAAAAAGCATACTGTTAAACTTGATTTTCAATATCTGTATTGAAGTGATGGAAATCAAACGGTCGGGAGCAATCGGGCATGTTCGTTATGAAAATAAGAACTTTTCTTTGCTATTCCTTTTCTATGACAATACTCTGTAGAAAATATGTATATATTGGCAACAAAAATTCTTTGAATTAAAATACGAAAACAATAGCTCTTCTATATCAATCGCTATTTGTACGAATGTGTAAATAAAATCTCTCAATCAATAAAAATACAATTATATTTTTCATTACAAATGTGGGGTGTTTTTTATGACGTCACAGAAAAGCTAACACTTTACATTTGAAAAGATTTGACCATAAAAATACAGTTTTATGGCATATTTGAGCTATTTTGGTAGATTAAGGGGTCTAAGAACAAGATTCGACAAGGATTTATTTAACAAAACAGTGTTAAGTGTGCTTTATTCATATAGGAATTTTTGCTAGTGCTCGGATACTTTTGCTGCAGATTGCAGTCATACATTTGGAACACCTGCAAACGGCTTTGCAACTGGAAGTGTTTCATTTGTATGTACCCCTAACGGCTTTTGCCCGTAAAAAAAAAAAAAATCCAGTGTTCCACAATTATACTTTCATAACATCAATTTACGGACTACGACCGTTTAGCTAGCAAAATGGTCATTTCCCGTAAAATTATATGGTCAGTTCCTAAATTGTACTTTCAAAACATTAATTTACGGATTATGACCGTTTTGGTACCTAAACGGTCATTTCCCCTAAAAATATACGGTCAAATACCGTGATTTTACATTTTTTTTTACAGTGTGAATACCCAACCAAATTATTTATATTTTTGTATTTCTTTTACATTCCACAAAATTTTTTTTTCTACTGTCACCATACAAAAATTCATATTTCTCGTAAATTATTAAGTATTATCACAAAGTATTAAAAATTCACAGTATAAAACCAAACGGTACTATTTTATATTGAAAAAAAAAATGGAAATTAAATTTGGCATCCTTTTTTTTTTTTTTTTTTTTTTTTCTTTTTCTTTTAACCATGAAAAATTTAAAGTTGTAATAAAAAGAAAAAGCAAATATACGATAATCAATTTATATATGTCGAATAGAAAGTTTTAATGTACTAGATATTTTGAAAATCTTTTATTTTCTTTCAATCCCCACACGATTTTTGAAACACTATTTTTCACATTTATAGTCAAACTTTTATTTACATTTTAAAATATTTTCCAATAAAAAGTACCCTATGAAGCATGCTTGCCATGCATCAATCAGCTAAAAGATTTTTCTCAGCTCTTTTTATTCAAAATATAAATTTCTAATATACAGAGAAAAATGTTTTATTGAATTATTGAGATTGATTTCCTTTTAACGCTTTCTGAGATGTTCCTCTTTCTAAATTTATCTTTATTTGAAAATTTTGAAGAATTAAATAAAAGAATAAGTTCTTTATTTCAAATTAATGATGGACGATGTAATCGAAAAATTGAATAAAGTAAAAAAGATAAGGTTAAAATAATAATAATAATATATATATATATATATATATATATATATGAAATATTAACTTTGTTTATTTCAAAATGTAAAGATTTGTTTATCTCGTGGATTTTTTTTTTAGGTTCATAAATTTTATTGATAAAATTGTCTCTTCTGAACGTTACCACGTCTTAAAATACAATGTTAATTCTATTTAAAAACTTTCAAATATAATAATAACAAGACCTCCCGGCTCATTTGGAAGGGTAGATTGATTTCTTTTTCCTTATTAAGTAGCCGTCATTTTGTTACAAAATGGCGGATACAAATTATTCATGGACTTGGTGAAATATTGTTGTAGGCTATGTACATATAGAGTTTTAAACAAATCGGTTCATAAATACCTTTTTATGTAAATTTAAAATTTTCAAGTGGACGGCATTTCTAAACAAGATGACGGGATTAGTTGGCAAATAAAGATATCAAATGCATTTGTGAGATAAGTCTGCTGTAAAAATTTACTTCAAATTAATTCAGAATGTCAAAAGTCATCGCGTTAAAAAATTAAGAGGCCGCCACTTGGATTAAAATGGCGAAGCAAGTTTCTCAGTGAAATAATCCAAGGTATTTGTAAGATAAGTCCACTGACCAACTTTGGTTCGAATAAATTCAGTATTTCAAAAGTTATCGTGCTAACAAAATCTCAAGCGGCAGCGTTCAAGTGGACGCAATTTGGAAACAAAATTGCAGAGAAGCTTGCCCACCGAAATCATAGATTTTTGAATGATAAATCCATTTTTCAACTTTGGTTTGAATTGATTAAGAATTTCAAAAGTTACCGTGATAACAAATTTTCAAGTGACCGCCACTTGGAAACAATATAATGAAGTAATTTGCCCAGCCAACTTATTGAAGACGTTTGAAGCATGAATGCACTGTCCAACTTTGGTTCGAATCAGTGCAGGGTTTTAAAAGTTATTGTTTTGGCAAATTTTCAAGTGGCATTCTAAGTGGCTGCAACTTGGAAACAAAATGGTGAAGTAACTTGTCCAGTGAAATCATCCAATATAATTGCATGATAAGTTCATTGTCCAACTTTAGTTCAAATTAAATAATTATTTCAAAAATTATCGTGATAAGAAATTTTCACGTGGCAGCATGATTTCAAGTGGTCACCTCTGGAAAAAAATAAGCTGAGTGAGATGCCTAGCGAACTTATCTGAGATATTTGAATGATAAATCCACAACCCAAATTTGATGCAAATTGATTCAGCATTACAAAAGTTATCAAAATGACAAGTGGCCGTCACTTCGAAATAAAATTGCTGTTCCAGTTATCAAGTGAATTTATTTAAGATATTTGAACCATAAGTTCACTATCCAACTTTTGTTTGAATCAGTTTAGTGTTTTAAAAATTATCGGGATGGCACATTTTCAAGTGACTGCAACTTGGAAACAAGATGTCGGAACAAGTTGCCCAGTGAACACATCCAAGATAATTATATGATAAGATCGCTGTCCAACACTGGTTTGAATTGAATCAGAATTAAAACAGTTATCATTTTTATAAATTTTCAAGTGGTAGCCTAATTACAAGTTATCTCGCTTTGTTTATAATATTGGCACTTTCTTAAAAAATGACAGATAATGTTAATTGATAAATATGGTTGGGACCCTTATATAGTCTATGTATACATCAAAATTCAAGAATTTGGTCTTAAATATGCATTTACAGTGTGAATTTGAAACCTTCAAGTAGCCTTCACTTGAAAAGAAAATGGCAGAGTAACTTAATTAACAAATTCATTTAAGATATTTATAAGATATGTTCACTGTGCAAATTTGGTTTCATTTGGAGTATTATTTCGAAAGTTATTGTGATTTTAATTTTTCAAGTGGTAGCCTTATTTCAAATGGCCCCACATTTATTTACTTTTACAGTATATAACGTAATTAAACTAACAAAATTATGTTTTCAAAGGAATGGAATCATTAGGAAATATAAATTTCAGTTTGTTACACGGTTTGAAACAGACTTTAAATCTGTAGTCAGTATTTTAAAGATTTTGAAAGAAATGGATTTTAAACAGTGGATCTTGTACAAAATTAGGTCCCATTCTTACTGAGATCTGGTCCGATGTTCATTCTATCCCTCATTTATTGGTTCAGATTATACTGGCCAAGTTAGAAAGCGTCAACGTATGTAAACTAAATATGCAGTGACCAAATGTTCATAATGAAGAAATTTCTAAACACTGTAAAAATATTAATTTCCTTAAAGTGACATTAATTAATTTTATTCTTTCGGTAAAAAGAAAATTTTCCTTATATTTAAAAAGAATATAACGTTCAAAAGTTCATATACAGAAAGCTAAAGTTTTTACCCTTTAAGAAGGGAAAAGAAAGATAGGAATTCATCGCAAAAAAGTAGTAGAATTTCCAGGTTTATTTATTTAATTTTAAGGGGAAAAAAAATGTTTGTTGCGCAAACGTTTGTTGAAAGAAGCAACGTTGCGTTTGTTGCTTCTTTCTGATGGTATCATTGTCACGATTTTGGCTTTGCTAAGGATAACATTATTTCTTCTTCTCATTTGAATTTTCATGAAAGTTTTGCATTTTTAAAATCTCGAAAAATCTAGTTAAGGATTATTCTTAAAGGTCCTTCTTGTTGGATGCATTAAAATTACTCACATGACTTTCTCTCGCTCGATGCTAATAATTTCTAAATTGAAATACTTAATATCAAGGAACGCCCCGCCAAGCTAAAACAAACACCCGCCAAGCTAAAACAAACATTAAGAGAAATACAAATAAAATTTACAATGTAGGAAGTCAGTGGTGAACGCTACAAGTGTATATTATGTCGACATAGCATCTCGTACTTTTCGACTACCTGTATCTCAGCTCCCTGATCCCCAAGACATATGAATTTTTGCACAGACCTTAAGCATACCCTTAAGACAAAACATACAAATTTGCATGTTGCTCCAAATTAAGGGGCCTGAGTTATATAACTTTGAAAACCCGAAATTTCCCTGTTACATTCTTCTTCTTCTTCTTCTGCTTCTTGTAATTGTTAAGACAAAAACTTTTGACGGCGATTGAGCCTAGAGTTCTGCAGCTAATGAGCTGAAAATTTGCATGGACATTTATTCTGACCTGTACCAGTGCCTTTTGCAATCAAAAATTTTTCTGGTCGGGTTACTGCTGCCTACGGCAGCGTTACCAGTACACATCTTGCAATCGCTTTTTAACTAACTTCCCGACTAGCAAGACATTTGAAACTTTCAGGATAGCTCATAACACGGTGACAATACATTTTTTAACACTTTTAGTCAACTGTCTCAGGTACCTACTGCCATCGGCAGCGTTTATATGATTCGACAGAAAATTTATTTAACTAATTTCCCTACTAGCTAGACATTTGAAACTTTCAGAATAGTTCAGAACACGGTGAAAATGCAATTTTATAATATTTTTAGCCTACTGTTTCGGGTTACTGCTGCCTTCGGCAGCTTTACCAGTACACATTTTACAATCACTTTTTAACTAACTTCCAGACTAGCTAGACATTTGAAACTTTCAGGATAGCTCAGAACACAGTGACAATACATTTTTTAACACTTTTAGTCAACTGTTTCAGGTCTCTACTGCCTTCGGCAGCGTTTATATGATTCGACAGAAAATTTATTTAACTAATTTCCCGACGAGCTAGACATTTGAAACTTTCAGAATAGTTCAGAACGCGGTGAAAATGCATTTTTTAAATACTTTTAGCGAACTGTTTCGGGTTCCTGATTCCATCGGCAGCGTTACCAGCACAAAGCTCGCAATCGATTTTTAACTAACTTCCCGACTAGCTAGAAATTTGAAACTTTCAGGATAGCTTAGAACACGGTGACAATACATTTTTACCAATTT
The DNA here is from genome assembly GCA_963930645.1 of Salticus scenicus. Classification (NCBI taxonomy): domain Eukaryota; kingdom Metazoa; phylum Arthropoda; class Arachnida; order Araneae; family Salticidae; genus Salticus; species Salticus scenicus. Next base: position 277,182,912 of record OZ005652.1, on the reverse strand, counting down.
GAAAATCATTTGAGGGCAAATGTTCTCGAATTTATAAATTTGTCCGCAAATTAAAGCGTAATTTAACTCTGTCCTCAAATGTCCTTTCAATTTGAGGACGCTGCGATGATTTGTCCTCAAATTGGGTTTAAAAAATTTGGTCACCATAGTGAAACCCATTATCAACTTAAGTTTTACCAGAAAACGCAGCTTAAATAACAGCTGACAACATATAAATCACAGTACAAACGATACCATAGTCATAACATACAGAAATAAACTACAATTTAATGGTAGAGACTTAGTCAAGCAAAACTTTCTATTTCGTAAAATCTTAGCGAGAAACTCACCTCAGTGGTCGGAACGGGACTCCTTTTATAGCCCGCCATTAATCCTGAATTTTACAGTAACTTCCGTAAAGTCCGGTTTCCATTGCAGTTGGAACTTCGAGGTTAAAAAAACCATTAATCACGCTCCCGACACAAAGAGCCAAATGTCTTGTCATCAGTTGTACCCTTTTTTTCATCAGATTGCCCAGTTACTTCAAAGGAAAGGATGCAAAATTGACAAAGATATCTGCCTCTGGCCCCTCAATTATCTATGCTCGGGGTTAGAGCCAGGGACTTCCAACCGGTTGAACCAAAACGTCAAAGCATTCCAACAGCTTGACCACATCAAAGGATTCTGAATACCGCCGCTCGTAACGACTTCCAACCAACCTCAGTGGAAACTGCACTTAATAATCGAGTTACAGCTTGGACAATGGGTCTATCGATAATAAAGGTTTTTTTCACCAAGATCGTCAAAATAGTTGTCAAGGTGCGATAAAGTCACCAAATTCATCGCCAAGTCTATTACGTGCCCTGATAAAGTGTGTTTTTAACGGAGAAGGTTCTTTTTTAACGCGAAAACAAGCTAGAAATGCGAAAAATTGACATTTTTATAATGTGACTAAACCTCTTAGAAAGAAATCACATAAAAAGAACTAATACTATGTAGAAATCTGTAACACTATATTTACATCTATGCATAACACGCACGACTTTTATCGATATATTACACAAATATATTCATTATGCATACGTATTAAATTATAAAAGCACATACATAACCTGCAAAAAGAAGTGATATCTCATAAAAAAACAATACTATTGTAAAAGTCACCCCGCCCAGCAAAAACTCTTACCTTTCTTAAGCAGCCAAAAAAGAGATTGATATCAAATTTCGCCGCCGCTATTTAATCCCGGGTAGTCAATGCCCAGCTTAATGAAGATCTGACAATAACACTGCATGTATCTTTCTAATAAATCCCAATCTCTTTCAACATTCTTTGTTATCTGTGTTAGTTTTTTCGCTGCATTATAAAGTTATTTAAAGTATTTTTACGGCGGGGTGCGTCCCCTATGTAGAAGTTTTAATTAATAAAAAGTTTAGTTAGTAAAGATTAAAATAATATTACGCATCCAGCCGTAAAAATACTTTAAATAACTTTATAATGCAGCGAAAAAACTAACACAGATAACAAAGAATGTTGAAAGAGATTGGGATTTATTAGAAAGATACATGCAGTGTTATTGTCAGATCTTCATTAAGCTGAGCATTGAGTACCCGGGATTAAATAGCGGCGGCGAAATTTGATATCAATCTTTTTTTTGGCTGCTTAAGAAAGGTAAGAGTTTTTGCTGGGCGGGGTGACTTTTACAATAGTATTGTTTTTTTATGATATATATATATATATATATATATATATATTAACACTAATTGAACGGTGGGTTTTACTACTCCCCTTATTTATTCAGTTTCTTAACTACAAACACTCTTTCTTTCTTTTATTCAGAATTTGCTTACAGACACACACTTATTTATTCATTTATTTATTTATTTATTTATTTACAGATATAAATATAGACCTAAAGATTATTAGTGATTTATGTTTCACCATGCACCATAAAAAATGAAGGATTTTTTTTTCCTTTTATTTTCCCAACCATTAGTGACTGATAGCATTACATTCCCCATGAAAGAAGAAAAACAAACTGGAAATTGGCTAAACTATTGATAATTTATAAATAACTTGTGTGGCTAAAATATTATTTCTTTTATTAAATTTTTTACGTGTTATTCTAAACCCTTTTTTTTTTTCTTTTACGCATTAAAACTTATTAGGCGAGAACCTATGAATTAAAGTGTATTAAGAACTAACGTGAATATGAACAATCGAGGTTCAAAACTGGTACCTGAGATATATAGCCCTGAGAATCAGATGATCAAATCTAACGTCATAAATAACAAATTCAATTACCAGGACATTTGTGTCAGAAGAATGAATATATTGATAATAAGAACTTATATAATCATATTCTTTTAGAAATAGAACAGTTTAACTGCCTGGGCGGTTATTTTATATTGTTGTTATTATTATTATTATTATTACTTTTAACAATAAAGCCATTAATGTCTACCTTCATAATGGATTTAAATGATTAGAGTGAGAAGTTGTACACTGTTAAACATTTTAATATATCATGGTCAATTAAAATAAATTAAACAAGCTTTGCATTATATCGTAATATATATATATATATATATATATGTATATATCAATTTAAAAACACAACTTTATGTAAGTTTAATTTTAAGTGCTAATTCTTTTTTAAATGTAGAAGTCAACATTTTTATTGAAATTATAACCGTAAAATCGCTCTTTTATCTGTGTTTTTATAACTTATATATATTATTTTCATTTGCTGCATTTTAAAAACAACATTTTAGCTAAAGACTGCGAGAAATCCTTTTTATAATCCTATTACTTCCGCCCACAAGTAAACCCTAAAGATTCGAAAAGTTTTTACTGCGATAAAAATTTACGACTGCATGTGTGCGAACTGATAAACTGTTTTCTATGTTTTACTGTACCATCTTTCGATCGTATAAAATGCTTTTCCATTAGACATGAGGATCAATCAATACATTCAGTATATTTCATGGTCTCCCACCTGAGATAAGATATCAAATATGGAGATAAGCCCCCTTATTAAATTACGCTCATCTTTCTTTCCTCTCGGGACACGGAGAGGTGGCGACTTATTGATTGCTCCTGGTTATTTTTGTATATTGTTTTCTTTTAATACACAGAGGTTATCGACTGCCAATGTTTCTTAAGATTTATTTGAAAATGTGTTTTAGTTGTCAAACTGGATTTATTTTAGAGTCTACATTCCTGATACTGTCTATTGACTTTTCTCTAAGTTATTTAAATTAAATAATTCCACATATACATACTTTAAAGTTATGTGTGCAAAAAAAAATCAGATTAAACGTTGTTGGATGTACCGCGGATTCAGGTATAACAATGGCAAAACTTCATATTTGTATTTATTAATATCTATGTTGATTAGTTATTTATACACTACTATTGCTATGATATACCGAAAAAAGTTTTATTGGTATAGTTCTCGCTGTTTCCTAACAGATAGCATTACCAGGGATACGTGTATCTAATTGCAGATGATAATGCGTCTAAAAAGAAGTATTGTAGGTAAGCTTAAACTTCAGTGTACTGTCCGTTTTCGTAAACCATGTCTACCTCTCGCGGAACGATCCTACTCGGAAAAGGGGTGATGCCTTGAATGAGATGGGCACTTAGCCATATGCGCTTTTCGTTCTACACGTGTTCGTTTTCTTTTTATGAGTCTTCAATATTTATTTTACCTTTTTACGCGAATTTAAAGTTTAATTTTTAATTTTAATTAACAATATTTTATTTAATGTAATTTATATGACAATATGCGCGAAAAATAAAAGGTGTAAAATAATCATGATAAAAAAATCTAATGATGTGATTTAAATACGATTTTCTGTAAATTTCTGTAAAATAGAGATCCAAAAATATGTTATTTTTATTTTAGCAGTATAATTTAAAAGAAAAAAATATATTACTTTTACTACAGGTAAAGTCTACTGTAAACGTTGTTCTTTTTCTCTTCTTTTATTAATGAATTATGTAAATTTTACCTAATTTAAGTCATTTTTAATTAATTTACTACTATAATCAGTGCATGAAACAAGTGTTCAGGTATGACAGATATAGTACGAATTTAGAGATCAAGTAAGCAAATAAAAATAATTTTAACTGAAAAAAAAAAAAAGAAGAAGAAGAAAGAAAACAGGTATTTACTTTTAAGTTTACGGATTTTATTTTGCATCGAAGAATAAAACTGATCTTCTACACTTATTTAAAAATTACAAGGGGGAAAAATCAGCATTTTGCCTTTATACGAATATAACGAAGAAGTATCGCCTCAAAATTCAATAATGTCCTGAAAAGAAAAAAAAAAGAAAAAAGAAACCGCAACTTATCTCTCACTCGTAAAATGTAAACATTCTCTCATCTTCTACGCTTCTACCCTATTTTAACAAAATCAATGCAGACCTCACGCATGCGCATAGGTGAGCAGGGTCACAGCTAACGAAAACAAACAATATGTTAATTCGCCACAGTGTAAACAACTCTTTTTTCTCCACTCAGTTCTAAATAATTATAAGATAAAAAGAACTTTTTATATACTATGTTTTTAAATTTTCTGTTGAATCAAATAAACTTGAAAATTCTATGTATTAATAAATACTTAAAAAAAAAAAAAAAATGATGATTTATTCCATCAACTTGAAAGAAAATGATGAAATGCGTAATAAAGAGAGCAAGTATAAGAAATTTTCAAACATTTATTAATTGAATAAAAGTATTAAAATAATGCATTGTAATCGTGTTCTGAGCTATTCTAAATGTTTGAAATGTCTAGCTAGTCGGGAAGTTATAGCTATAGAGCTATATTAGCACTTTATTAATGCGTATAAAATTTTTAAAGTAATAGTGATGTCAATTTTTGTGAGATGCATAATTTAATTTTTTACAATTTTTTATTGTACACGTTAAATTAAATGTATTTATTTTCCTGTCGAAGAAAATGAACTCGTAAATTCTTTTGACAACAATTAAATTATAAATAAAATTTAAATGGCTAATTTTAAAGCTATCATGAGGTTATTATTTTCACATTTTATTAATTAATTAAAAGAAAACATTTATTAATTGAATAAAAGTATTAAGAGAATGCATTGTCATAGGGTTCTGAGCTATTCTAAAAGTTTCAAATGTCTAGCTAGTCGGGAAGTTAGTTAAAATTCGGTACTGGACAAACAAGCAAACAAACAAGAAAGCAAGTTAATAAAAACATGGTAAAATGTCAAGTTTTGGGTCAAGTAAAGAGTATTTGTGGGGAATTTTAGTGCATCATTTTATTCAAAATAAATTTGCAGCTGAAGCACACAGAATTCTTTTTGAGACTTATGGTGAGCAGGCTCTGTCGGAAACGACATGCAGAAACTGGTTTCGATGCCTTAAAAGTAATAAGTTTGATCTTGGAGATAAAGAATGCTCTGGTGCACCGAAAAAGTTTGGAGTCGAAGAATTGGAGGAATTACTGAATGTAGACTCATGTCAAACGCTAGCGCAAAATCATTACCAGTAAATGACACATCAGTTTCGAATCGTTTGAAAGCATGGCATTAGGAATGATTCAGAAGCAAAAACATAGGGTGCCTTCTATGACAGTATAGCATCCTTAGGTTAAAAAACTTTTGTTAAGTTCGTAGAATGCTGTTAACTATATACAGTAAGATTTTCTGTTATGATGAAAGGGAAAAATCTTCAGAAATTGAAGGGAAATTCAACACTAGAAGGAACTATCTGGAATACAACTTGCAACAGAAACTTATGAAGATTCTACGTATGTAATCCGTCATAACAATACGGAAGAAAGAGAAGCTTGATGGATCCAGTATTCTACGAACTTAACAAAAACTGTTTAACTTAAAGATTAACATGATGCCATAGCGAAAAACAGATCCACGAATTTTAAATTGTAAATATAATTTTAATCACATAAATGATTATGCACATGTTTAAAAGTGTCTTTTTATTGTCTGTTGATGCATTTTCAATGCATTATTAACTACACGCGTTTTAACAATCTTCTCATTTTATAAAAGAATATATTTTTATTTTTATTTATTTATTTATTTTTTGTACGAATAAAAGTTTTTACTGCGTGCGTTTCACAAATAACGTGATTTGGGCTTTATCTCTCAATAATTGTTCTGTATCTCGGTATATTTTATTTACGCCTAGTGTTAACCTAATTAAAACGACAACACAGAATATTTACTACGATTTGCATTAACCATTAAACCATTTTATAATAATTCAGAAATTTAATTCATCAACCTAGAAATTAAATTCTGATATAATGGAGTAGAATGTTGGTTTTTACCAACTATATGAAAAATACCAGAGCCGGGAATCGAACTCCGGGCCTTCCGCATAACGTGCGGATGCTCTAACCACTGAGCTACCCCGGCTGATAACCAGCTCGGCACTTCTCACATAATTTACGTGAGAAATGCCGAGAGATTGCCGAGAAAAATGCCGAGAAAATTGCCGTGAGAAATGCCAAGTAAATTATGTGAGAAGTGCCGAGCTGGATCAGCATAAATGCAAAATACTACACTCAGGTCTTTTGTTTACAGCGAATAAAGATTAGTGCAGAATTATTTACACCCGAAATAATTTTTGCATGTTTCTGGAATTTAAGATCGTGGATTAAAATTTTTTATTGATTACATTATGTAGTTGAGGCACCCTAAAAAATTTTATAATCTTTTTTTTTTTTTTTTTTTAATTAATTATTATTATTACTTTTTTTTTTTTTACATTTGTAATATTTTCTTTGCATGATAGAAGCATCTCTATCATAAAAACATTAAATTTATCCTTTCATGGAACTAAAGTAAAATGTGCGATTAAAACTATTATTTTATCTATAAAATATTATATTTTACAGACAAAAATATTTCAGAAAATATCTAAAAGCCCATATTCCGATTTAATTTTAGGTCAATATATAATAATAATAATAATAACAGTAATAAATCATTATTACAATGTTTAAACACCAGGAAGGAAGACATGAAATTAGTAAACAATTATACGTGAAAGTGAAACCTTCTACAAGGTAAAAGATATTGAAGAAAATAATATTAGTTGTTTCTCAGACATTACAGACATATAGGGTATAGGGTAATTTATAAAATAGAGGGCAAATAAAAAACCCAGTGACATCACACTGTAATAGAATGAAATATAATTGTAACAAAAAATCTAATAATAGAATATTAAATATGAATATATCACTGGAATATGTACAAAAGAAGCAAAAATCATGAATATAGTAATACAATAAAATGAGTTAATTTGCCAGAATTTAGCACATTGTTGGGTTATATTGTTTAAAAGAGCACATAAAAGTTACCAATATATCCAAAATGTTTCACAATGATAAAAGTTATTTTCGAAAGGAAATTAGTTTACACACAATTACAAAAATAGAACACTTTCAGGTTATATGCATAGGTGTGAGTGTGTTTTTGTGTTTATATATACACTCTGACGTATATTTATGTATACATAAATTCCAATCTCTAAAATTCAGCAATAAAACAGTGCTTCTCATATGTCTATGAAAGAAAACAATGTTTTAAAAAATATTCAGATTTATATTATAACTAATTTAACAAAGTTTTTGAATCGCAGCTACTTTTTAAAAATCGTATAGTTTTAACAAACAACTCGCATACAAAGTGGTTCATTTATACACTACAGAAACTGAGATTTAGTCTTTCTTTAAAAGGAGTAAAATTATAGCACAACAGCGTCATCTGCAGAATGACACCCACCAAAATTGAATCGGTGTAGTTTTACATAATAACCACCTAATTCATCAAGTTCTGTAAATTTATTCTCTGTAAAAGCTGAGAAGCCCTATTAATTTTCCATAAATGGGACAAGTTTCACGTATAATAGCAGTGCCACCAACAGGCCAATATGTATCAAAAGTTCGTAAGCATCAATCTATGGAAAGATGCAATTAAATATAAATTTTCATGATTTTCTGCCTTTTAGTTCTTGATCTAAAATTCCCACAAACTTTTGTCCCACGCAGTCAGAGAGAGAGGCATCATTTTAAAAATTGCGTTAAGGACACTTAAAACGTTAAAAAAAAATCATCAAAATGGGAAAGCCGAAAAATCTTTACGAATTTATTACTTTCTTTTCAAGAATTAGATTAAAAAAAAAAGTAGTTTTGTTAAAAAAATATTAATAAATGAAAATAATAATGATATATAGATGTAATGTAAATAAAAATTATATATATATATATATATATATATATATATATATATATATGTGTGTGTGTGTGTGTGTGTGTGTCAGGCAATGTCATCTTAAAAAATAATAACTACAACTTTTATGTACTGATACGATGGTGTTCGATAAACCTGAAAAGAAAAGAAAAATCGATTTTGAAAAAAAAAAAAAAAAAAAAAACCTTTGAAGTGTTTACATTCTTTCTGTTTTTACTAAAAGAAAAAAAAAAAAACTTCACTGCTTTACCCATTGTAGAATTTTCAATTCTACAATTTATGAACTGCTTTTTTAAGATTTTTTTTTATGATTTACTTCAAAGTGTCATCTTTAAAAATATGTCAAATGAAAAAAAGAAATGACTTATTTGAAAACACAGTGTAGAATATCCCCCTCTTAATAAGTATCCTACCTACTTGAGGAAAAAATGTATTAATGCAGTACTGATATATTTGAAGCTTTTTTTTTTTTTCCCTCTCTTTTTCTTTGGAAAAAAAAAAAAAAACTGAAATAGTAAACCAAGTTTTTTTGTTTGTTTGTTTATTCATATGTAAAGTGGAAATTTAGTTGATATCTTAAACCATTTTACTTTTTTTTTATATGCATAAAACATTATGCCAAAAATAAAATGAATTATGCTAACCTTTCGTTATATTAAGATCGAGTTCTAAATGTAAAAAGAATTTTTATGGGCGATTTTATTGAACATTTTTATATACATTTAAAAAAAAAAAAAGTTTTTTTTTCAGTCATAAAATTTATTCAGTAAAATATACAGGATGTTTCAAATTAAATGACGGTGGTTAGACTCGAATTACACCTGTTCTAGAAATGGAATTGGAGTGAATGAGGCTGCAAATGTGTTTTATGTAGATCATAGGGCCGAAGATTGTGTCAAACCAAATATTTTTACATTTTGCCACTTTGCAGACTGAAAAAAATATAAATAAAAAAGATTCAGGTAAAGATGATGAGTAAGTTTTGCTAAACACGGGATTTCTGCCGTTAAAACAATACATTTGCCTGCAGTAATAAAATTATCGGGTAAGATCGAATGCACATTAGTTTTTTTGATAGCAAAACTTATTGTCACCTGCTTTAGCTTGCAAAAATGCTATATGTTGCATAAATATCGCAATATTAAGCGTAACAAACTGTTGTCAAATTCTCGATTTTTTTCTCCAAATATCTTTTTAATAAGAAGAGGTAAAAACACGTATGTTTAGTTATTAAACGGGGTAAAACACTTATACTCATGTATATTTAAAAGGCCTCTATGAAAAAGTGTTAAATTTAAAAATTACACGAAAGACACACAGCTGTCCTGCATCAAGTTTATATATATATATATATATATATATATATATATATATATATATATATATATATATATATATATATATATATATATATATATATATATATATATATATATATATATATATATATACTACAGTATCAGTGTGTTCGAATTAAAACAATTTATTTGCCCGCAGTGACTATGTCGCTGGATAAGGAAGAAAACGCTTTATTTACTTTGATAGCGAATCTGAAAAATTAGAAATTTTCTTAATTTAAACCACATTGATACTGTGGCGTTTATTATTACTATAGCACCTGATGATTCTACGCAATATATATTATTAACATGTGATAATGCTGCAATAGTTTCAGTGAAAAGGTTTTTGTTTGATACGTCATTTTTAACATTTTAAGTCTTCAAAAAAAAAAAAAAAAAAAATGTATTACTTCGTTCAAATATTTTTTTTTTTAACGTAAACCGCATCCCATGTAAGTCCTATTTGAATCTTTATACAGATCCAATCTGTAAAACCCAAGTTATCTTAATCTGACAAGGATACATTCAAAAGGTGTCATCTTCAAAAAATATTGAAAAAAATATATATGTGAGTAGAAACTCTTCATAAAACACCAGAAAGTGAAAAAATTATCGGCTGAAATGAATTACAGCGATCACAAAAAATTATCAAAATTAAGCATATTTGGCGATTTTACACTGTTAGGCGATTGATTTTGAGTATTTGGCGGGGAAGCAAAGCACGATTCTGTTCGTACACGGCAATCTCGGTGCTATCGAACTTATCGCCTAAATCGGCAAAAATGCTTAATTTTGATAATTTTTTGTGGTCGCCGTAATTCATTTCAGCCGATAATTTTTTCCCTTTCTGGTGTTTTATGAAGACTAGAATCACATATATTTTTTTTAAATATTTTTTGAAGATGACACCTTTTGAATGTATCCTTGTCAGATTAAGATAACTTGGGTTTTACAGATTGGATCTGTATAACGATTCAAATAGGAGTTCCATGAGATGAATAGAATGATTCATATATATATTTTAAATATTTTTTTTATCACGACACCTTTTGAATGTTCCCTTGTGTGTACCGTAAGTTCAATTTTAACCACCATGTATTTTAAACCTAAATATTTAATTTTATGAGCCATGATATCTCTACTATTAAATAACGTTTAAATTATTTTAATAGTCATTAATCTATATATTAGATTAGTTTAAATTCAGACAGCAAAATAATTTTATTTACATTTCCTGTAAAATCTTCAGGGAGACATTCGAAATCTTTTGAGCTTTTCCGTGTAAAAATCGTCTTATTGATTAAATTGAATGTACGAGGTGCATATTAAGACATCCATGAAATATTTATTATGAATAAACTCATTAGTGCAGCTTTTGCCAGCAATAATGCTAATGGAATGTCATCCAGTCAACCTAAGTCAAAGAAATATAATACACAGTCTGCTGATTTAATTTCAGAGAATAAAATAATACGCTTTGAAACTAAATCCGTATAAAACTTACCCCCTTAAGAATACACCCCAGAATTAAAAGAATGCTTTTATTAGAAACTTTCTTTGAAAATAAACCTCGGGAGTTCATTAATCATAATTTCTATTTGATTATAGAACAGATGGCGCCGTTTTTTCATCCGTGAAAACGCAATTCTTAAGCTTTCAGTTCTTAGGATTTTTTTTTTTATTATTATTATTATTTCTTTCAAGAACAAGCAGCAGCTCGTGCGCGTTGTAGGCTGATGCTCACAAATAAACTTCGAAAGATATGCAACTAATTAAGATTGTAATGTTCTATATTTGACAACGGGATTCTTTAATATTAAAACTTGTTTGTTTTGAGGGAATGGGTATAAAATTAATGGCAGAACGAGATTGCAAGAAGTGTTCCTAAGGTCTCAAGACAAATGCGTGAGGAGTTAAATAAAGCAGTTGCTTTGAGATACTTTGCTAAAAAAAAAAAAAAAAAAAAAAAAAAAAAAACTACTTTTTTTTTCTTATATCATGCTTAGATACATAATTGTATTTAAACACAGATTAAAATATTTATAGATGTGACAAATATAATCATTACACATTTATTTAAATGCATTCTAGCTGCGGAAGATAATGTATCCCCCTTTTTAATTTAAAATTGCCATGACAAAGCTCTTTTGGCAACAGACTTAGATTTTAAAAATTTCATGTTTGCATAGTATATGAGAAAACGCTTTTGAAAAAGAATCGTCTGACTTTAGGTATATAAGTGAAAGGTGAAAACTGAAATCCTCAATAGTAAATGATAATTCATATCGGTTGTTTTCATTAGAACTCCATGATTATGTGTGCTACATCTTTGTAAGGAGCAAAATAATGGACAAAAAATCATTTCACTCTTTTTTCGAAAGAAACGGAATTTAAAAATTAGTATTTTGTGGCTACCACAAGACTTTTTTCCATGTTTATTAACACTATTATTTGTTAAAGTTATGTACCATGATGAATGCAGACGATTTTCCCCGTAGAGAAAACTAGAACTAAATATCCAAAGACAGTTTTATTCTCTGTAATTAATACCTTAAAAAATGCGTTTTCATAATGGTTATCTTCATTTCAAATTTCGTACAGTTATACGCCAGAGAAGTTGAGAAAATATTTTCCTGTTCTCGAAGAATATTGCAGTTTAGCAACGTCACCTGTTGGTAGATATACATCAAAACTGAATTAGCATAATGTCTCATAATGGCCTTCTAACATATCACGTTTTGTTTAATTATATGCAAAAGAACTTGAGGTGAAAGAACAAAGCAAAAGAACTTGAGCTTTCCCTTAAATTGCCGAAATCGCTGTATATCAGAGGCAGCTGTTGAGAGATTGGTGAAAAAAGTTTACAGGCACTAATGAATCTCAGGGTGCATTTACATATAATTTTATATATAATTCTGTGTAGTAGTTGCTGAGATACAGCCTTCCCTTAGATTGTAGAAATCGCTGTACAGCAGCGCCACCTGTTGAGAAATCAATACAAAAACCTAATATGCACTTATGAACACAAGTTTATTCGCAAGTCAAGGAGCATCTACATATAAATATATATGCAAATTTATGCAGTAGTCCCTGATATATAGCCTTCCTTAAAATTATTAAAATTGCTGTATAGCAGTGCCACTTATTGAGCAACTGACACCAAAAGTTGATAGGCACTCATTTAGGTCAAGGTGCATCTAGATATAAATTTATGTACAATTCTCTGTACTAGTTCCTGAGATACAAAATTTTTGTCACACTCACACTCACACACACAGGCAGACATTTTCTAAAAATAATCAAATCGTGTTCTGGATCTCTCAGAATGTATAAATCCATCGAAAACTGGAAGTCAAAAATTTTTACGAATCCAATACTTTCTTCAAATGAATATAGAAGAGAGTAAAAATTAATTATTGTATATTTTCATATTTAATGCATGCCAAACTTGACAGAAGTGTTAATATAAATGATGAGGGACCATAAAAAGGTTTTTCGATTGTCAGTTCCTATTTTTTTACGTGAATGGTTAGATAACTCTAAATCAAATCTGATGTTAATTAATTCGAAAAGTTCAGTATAACTTTTGCGAAAACACCTGAAATGAAGAGTCACTGTTGCCACAGTGTTTAATGTAAGCTTTGACTGCGGGCTTTATTGTGGTAAGTTACATAATTTTAGGACATGATTTTCTGTATTTATGTTTATGATATAAATGAACATTCATTATAATTCTACTATTTTTAATATATATATATATATATATATATATATATATATATATATATTAATTCATAGTACATTCATTATAGAAATACAAATATTGAATGTATTCGTAAGAAATATAGCATACAGATTTCGAAAGGTCTGTCCATAGGTGGAGTTATAAATTTCCAAATGACACATTCTAGCCTCCACGTTCAGAGTGTCAATATAGTTTAAGGTATAAACTATAGAGATAAAATGAGACTCAAATATTTTTAACAATTTATTTGATGTAATAAAATACAGTTTTAATAAAATTAAATTACACAGATTCGATTTCATCAGTTTATCACTTTCCGACCAGTGAGAAATAGTATGCACAATATATTCAATGCAATCAATGTTGTGTTTATCTCTTAATTTTAATTGTTTTACATAAACACAGTGGTGTAACACTTTTGCCTTTATGTATAGTATATGCCATTGTGTACTTTATAATATACTAGCAGGCTTCGCCCGCTTCGCTGGGCACTATAGTTAAAGGTTTTCTTTTTAATTGAATAATTGAAACATTTAAATAAATATATATCGATTGGCGACTATTTTCTTCACAGTTTCAATATGAGATCTTTTTGGCAATATCAAACGTTTTTTGAACTTCAAGAAAACAGTCAAATATAAATGTTAATTCTTCGAATATTCTGGAAACAGTTGAAGCTGTTACTCGTATTGTAAAAGTCACTATTCGATGAATGGTCAAATTAGAGAACGCACGTCAGTCGTTTACACAGCAATCACTATAACGCACGTATGTACCCTTCAAGCACATGAAAAAAAAATCACTGGACAGCCCTACGTCACTGTGCATGAATCTCAGAACACACGAAACTCGGTTCCGCGGCAATCACTATCACGCATGTTAAAACCAAAAAAACATCACTGGACACTCCTACCTCGCTGTGCTTGAATCTGAAAACGCACGAAACTCGGTTCCGTGGAAATAACTATCACGCATGTTAAAACCAAAAAACATCACCGGACACCCCTACCTCAAATCAATGAAAATCAAATAAACCAATCAAATCACTCGTAATTCCTCATAACGTAGCTCTAGTTCAACGTAAAATACACTGAATGAAAATCACATAAACCTATCAAATCTCTCGTAATTCCACATAACGTAGCTCCAGTTCAACGTAAAATGCACTCAAATCAATGAAAATCAAATAAACCAATCAAATCTCCCGTAATTCCTCAAAACATAGCTATAGTTCAACGTAAAATACACTGAAATCACTGAAAATCGAATAAATCAATCAAATCTTGTAATTCCTCAAAACGTAGCTCTAGTTCAACGTAAAATACACTCAAATCAATAAAAATCAAATAAACCAATCAAATGTCTCGTAATTTCTCAAAACGTAGCTCTAGTTCAATGTAAAATACACTCAAATCAATGAAAATAAAATAAACCAATCAAATCTCTGGTAATTCCTCAAAAGTAGCTCTTGTTCAAAGTAAAATACACTCAAATGAATGAAAATCAAATAAACCAATCAAATCTCTCGTAATTCCTTGTAACGTAGCTCTAGTTCAACGTAAAATACACTCATATCAATGAAAATCAAATAAACCAATCAAATCTCTCGTAATTCCTCATAACGTAGCTCTAGTTCAACGTAAAATGCCCTCAAATCAATGAAAATCAAATAAAACAATCAAATCTCTCGTGATTCCTCATAACGTAGCTCTAGTTCAATGTAATATACACTCAAATCAATGAAAATCAATTAAACCAATCAAATCTCTTGTAATTCCTCATAACGTAGCTGTAGTTCAATGTAAAATACACTCAAATCAATGAAAATCAAATGAACCAATCAAATCTCTCCTAAGATTCTCCATTCTGCGTCATTATAGAAATGGGAAGTTTTATTTTCATATATTTATTAATGAAAAGAAAACGAATCACCTTTGTGTTGAATCACGTGACTGTCCGAGCTACCGATTTTGAGAACAGTGAAATATACATATATATATACAAATATTGCTGACTTAATAGTATAAGATTTCAATTGGAAAATGTTTCTCCTCTGCACTCATATGAAAAAAGTAGATGAAGTCTCTAGAAATGGAGAAATTGTTACCAAATATGCAAAATTTTATATTTCTGAGCCGCTGAAGAAAAACAGTTACTAGGACAGTATAAATAACATTGATGGAAACTTAAAATACGAATGTTCTGAATTAACTAAATGCCAAAATTTCATATGTGTAATCAATTTAATATTTTCCTCAATTATAGGGCTGAAAAACACCTTATTGACCCTCATCTTTCTAATATTGAATTGTACAGCTTAACAGATGATGAAGAATTTCTGCCTTATAAAATATAAAACATTCTTTATTTTTATTTTTATTTTTTGGCTTTAATAATTCAAATGCATCCACAACACATTTGATTGAAGTTGTTTTACCTCATACAAGATTGCTGACCAAAATTTTACGAAATTTCAGACACAGAAGGATAAAGGAAAGTTCAGGTCAAACCACTATCGCCAGACTGACTTCTCTGATACGACGTTCCGAAGAAACCGGAAGTTTGTATCATTGCCCTCGTAGTGGTACGCAGAGTTTATCAGATGTCCGTACTTTCGATGGAGCTTCACAATTGGGAACTTTAACGGAACAACCAACGAGTGCTGCAAGTCGTGCACGAGAAATGGCACGAAACACTGATATACAGAAGACATCAGTATTCTGCATCCTTTACGATGTTTTAAAATTGTACCTCTACAAGTTGAAATAAGTGCACCAGCTCTCAACAAATAGCAAATCTAAGCAATATGAAGTCACAAACTGTGCTTTGTTGAAAATCTATGGCAATCTACAGCGGACAGTTGAGGTCCTTTTTTTATTAGAAGGAATAGTCAACACTTATAACTGGAGAATCGGGGCAAAGGAGAATCCATGCGCCTATGCTGAAAAGCCCCTATATTCAACGCGTGTTATTGCTCGATGTGGTGTCACTGCATACATTATTGTAAGCCCCTTTTTATTATAATTGAAGAAAACTGATTAAAAACTGACTGGAACACCTCCTTAATAATTGAAAAACACTCCTTGCAACTGCAGCAGTAGGAAAGTGCTACCGCACTTAATGGGACATAATATTCGTAACACAGTTACGTTTTTCCTAGATGGTGCACAAGCACATCCTCATATCACAAATGGAATTAAGATTTTCTTAAAAAGAACCGTTAAAAAAGAGCTATTAATTAGCTGAAGAATTATTAAATCTTCGCTTGTTGAAATTAACGTCACTTGGTTTTTAGCTTCAGGGTTACAGAGTGTATCGTAATTGTCCATCTTCCTTGATGCAATTAAAAGACACCATTGCTCACGAAAACTCCTGCAATCAATCGGATATGCTACATGTTGCAGCTATCGATCTAATAAAAGTGGTCGGACTATTGAAAGGAGTGGGCATCCTAAACAGCAAAATGGTTTTAGTCATTGCTAACGGCAAGAGTAGTTTCGTTTTCATAGACTAAGGAGCCAATGTAAAAACAATTTCTACTTTAATAAGAATATGAACAAAGAGCTACACCTACACTCTTACTTAAACGTTTAGCAAGATTTTCTAAATAATCATTTATATAAGCATACATATAAGCATTTATTTTAAAAATCCAAAAATTTCCTCATGTTTTGTACTTATGATATACAGAGTTGTAAACGGAAATTATTCCTATTTTCAGATAAATTGTAAAAACGCTTTCGGAACAATATACTGCAATCGGAATACAAATATCTTAAATATCTCATGAAAAATGAGCTTTTCATGAAAAACGTTTTCACTGCACATGCGCCAAAGATTAAAAAAATATATATATATATATTGCATAGGTTGAAAGCTAGATATATTGGGCAACTTTTGTCAAAAGTTCATTTGAATAGAGTAAAAATTAAGCAAATTGTTGGCAAAAGAACGAGCTAGATTTTTGATATTTTCCAAGTATTTAAGGTGTTTTCCACATACCGCGTAATTAATTTGAAAATCCAATAACTTCAACAACTCTCCAAAAGTACTTTTTTGTGAAAAACTCCTTCTAAACTCGTAACTCTAACATAGTTTCGTTTATTTATTAAGATTTTTGAGATGATAAGGGGTTTTTCTCAAAAAAGAACTTTTGATAAATGGTTAAAGTAATTCGATCTTTAAATTAATTACTCGGCATGTGAAAAACCCCTTATGAAATTTCAACTCTTGAAAAATACCTATAATCTAGCTCGTTCTTTTTCGGATAACTTGCTTAATTTTTACTCTATTCAAATACACTTTTGACAAAAGTTGCCCAATATATCTAGCTTTCAACCTATGTAATAATTTTTTCGCACATGCGCAGGGAAAACGTTTTCCATAAAAAAATTCATATTACATGAAATATTTAAAATATTTGTATTCCGTTTGCAGTAAGTGTTTTTTCAACTTATCTGAAAGTGGGAATAATTTTCGTTGAAAAGTCTATATAATATTAAAAAAAAAACATGCTGATTTTTTTTTTTTTTTTTTTTTTTTTTTTTTAGTTTTAAAATAACTGCACATCTTCGTTATTCAACATGCTATCGTAACACAAATTCATCCACAAATTAAACTGGGTCTATATTAACATATCCTAAAGTTATAGTTCGTTTCGTTCATTTAACGATACAGGGTGATCACAAACATTATTCATTCTGCTCAATTTGCTACTGAGCCCCGAATTGTTGTGTTAAACCAATCTTCACTGAAAAACACCCACTTCTTTAAATACCTAATGTTTGAAAACATTTCGAAAGATAAGTTTTAAAAGGAAAAAAACTGATCATTTGTTTATCTTGCTAAACTTTTGAGCAGGAGTGTATTACTCGATTTTTTTTTTTTTCAAATTAGCATACTCAACACGTTTTAATGTTAAGGGCTTTACCGCATGGGACGTTTGGATATCATGGTGGGTACCATCAAACTCCACCTAATCGAGTCACTCAAGAAATCTCTCCTGAAAGAAAGGAGAAAATTAGGTAGCAATAACCTGCAAGCTGAATTCAACTCATTTCCAAAGAGATTGCGGCCTTTTATAAAGGCAAGAAAAGCCCTATTTAAAAATCTCCAGTTATTCCTATGATATTTAAGTTATTAAATAAAATATATAAATCTCATTCATGCTTCTTTTTTTTTTTTTTTTTAGTTATTCTATGCTGAAAAACAATTTTCATCAGAACTTTTAGGACACCCTTTAAGTCTCAAAAATTGCATTTCGCACAAGTCATTTAGTTTGATTTAATGTATTTAGTTTGTATATAGTCGAAGTTTTCACAAGTTTCATTTATTTTTAAGACAATTTCGTTCATGGTGCTATTCATTATAGGTTTTTGTAAAAAATCTTTTAAAAGTTAGATTTTATATTAAGGACTATATCAACATATTTGTACTATTCTTAGAAAAATATTTAATTTTATAGCTATCATATATGAAATATTTGACTTTCTACACTATCTATATTTATTTTAAAAATATATAATTTAACATATTTCATTTCATGCCATAACAAAAGATGCTTAATAACGAGTTATCAAAATAATTGATGCAAAATATCTTGCAAAATGTGCTTAAACTTTTTAGGCGGTAACGTTTCATCTAATTGCCAACTTTCTATTTTTAATTCGGATGAAAATAATTAAAACTGTAACGTAATTATTCTGCAAAGTTTTTAAATTATCTCCACTAGCATGTGATATTTTTAAAAAATGACACGAACTTTAATAAAATATTTACATTTGGATTTTAATATGAAATCACATTTGCCCGAACATATTGCATTCTTAATCAAATATTTACTTCTAGGATTCGAAATATTTTCATTAGTTTCATAAACTTTGTTTCAGTACAACGAATTATCTTATTTTTATCCATTTGTTTAAATGTCAGCTATTTTTATCTTTATTCGTTTGTTAATCACTAAATATGAATAATTTTTTTTAACAGTATCGTATTCTTAAATTCATTTTTATGTGTAATTCCTTATTTATTTATTTTTTTAAATATTAAATTTGTTATGCAAGACTAAAACTTTCATTCTTACGGAATGCAAAGAGAAATTTTAATTTCATTAAAAAAATAATATGTAGGGAAATGTTGTTTTCCCTTTAAATGTTTGAAATTCACATATTTACTTTATCGTATTTTATATAACAAAGGATGCATATATAACACTTCTATTACAAAGAACATGCCCACAGACAAGTCACAAATGCGAATATTTTTTCCTTAAACGCGTCGGTACATAAAAAAAATAATATCGCCAATTAAAAAAAAATTTTTAGGAAATAAACTATACATGAAAATTATCGCATTATATATAGCATGCTCAAACCTTATTTTTTTATTTCATTAAATAAAAAAGAAAAACCTTTTTTTCCGAGTAATTTTTCCATTGAACTTATTGTTTAATATTTACTTTTAATGCAAAATTTTCAGAACTATCATGAAGTATTATATTTGCCTCGTTATAAAATTTCCAGCAAAATTAAATTTTACAGGAAACATTCGGTTTCATTTTTATTCGGTTTTACATCACAGAAAGAATTTTTTTATGCAGTGATTATTGTACATCAAACCACGTTTGCATAATTAAAATTTAAAGTAAAGCCTTCCTTGCAGACATCTGTGTTTTTAGTGCCATAGACCTATTTCTTTCAATTTATAGTTTAAGAATTTTTTAAATCTTTAAATTGAAGTAATCATTCTTAACAGATTTAAAAAAGAAGTATATAAATACATAGACTCCAACATTTTGATTTATATCGGAATACAATTTAGCACCAACTTCATTTCATACCACATATTTTTTAAAAATAAATTTTTTCTTATTTTATCGAAGTGTTACATTTCAGACAATTCTTCTATAGATAAAGTGGTTGAAAATGAAATTGGGGCTAAAAATGCAGTCGGCAGTAAAATTATTCGAGCGCTAGCAAAAATTCCTATATAAAAAATGTACACTTAATACTGTTTTGTTAAATAAATCTTTGTTGAATCATGTTCTTAGTCAGTCTAAGAACATGATTCGACAAGGATTAATTTCACAAAACAGTATTAAGTGTACTCTTTTTATGTAGGAATTTTTGCCAGTTGTCGAATACTTTTGCTGTCTACTATACTCCAGAATAAATTAAAATGTTGGCAGCTATATATATAATGTTGTAATTTTCCTGGTTTACAAACTTTGGAATTTCTATTTGAATAAGAGTTAATTACCCTTTGTTTGTACAATCTACCGATTTTTCGCCATTAAACTTAGCCAAAACGTATAAAAGTAGGCAATCTACACTCACATAAACTTTATTGCCGCCCAGACGGTGGAGTGGTCAGCGTCCCTGACTTCTACACAGTTCGGCCCGGGTTCGAATCCCGGAAAAGGCATGGATGTCTGTATTGTCCTTGTTTATGTTATTGTATCTGTTCTTGTAATAAAAACTTGTAAACCCTTGTAGTGTGGATTATTCGAGATACAAGCGGCCCTAGAGGCAAGCAATAAATCTGATGTACTCATCAAACCAAAACCAAACCAAACCAAACCAAATAAACTTTATTTAACTTTCAGCTATGCGACTGTCATTGATTGACTGTGCAACAAGATATTTACCGTTTGTTAACAAACAATATTCATGCTTTGTGACCATATAATACTGTTGCGTACTTGGGGGTTCGTGAGTTGTCTGAGAATGAAAGGCCAAACGTACAAAAATTCAGTAATTTATTCACAGAAAGTTCCAGAAAAATACAGGTCAATAAACCAATTATCAGCTTCAATTCAAGCAGTAACCACGGCTTAAACAACAGCTGTCAATAGCAAATCCACAGTTCAAACTGTATACCAATAACACTTGAAGCAAGTCTCTCTCAAAGAGGCTTAAGAGCAATGCAAGCACTAGCGAAGCTGGCTGAAGACTGAACTGAACTGACTGCCCTTGGCGAGGAAGCGCTCCTTATATGCTGTTCCATGGAGCCCAGATTTTTCGAGAAAACTCTAGAAAGTGGTCAACCAATCAACTTACAGCTTCCATATTTGGTATATCCCATATAAGGATTTTCTCGCCAAGGTGGGAAAAAGTCGCCAAATTTGGCGCCAAATCCATTACGTGCATTACTGGGGCTTTTTAATGCGTTTTTAAGGGAAAATAAGGCTATTTCAACGCTAAAACGACTAGAAATGCACAAAATTAGCACTTTATCAACTTACTAAGCCTCTTTGAAAGAATTTATACAAAAATAAACACAGTTATTTACAATTTCGTAACACTGCCCCCCTCCCAAGGACTGCACGTCCCGGGCAGTGCAACCCTTGGTCAAGAGGCGAAACTAAACAAATTTACACAATCTAAAACACAAAAACTAAGTTGCACATAAAGATAACATAGAAATATAAATTAAGTGGGAAATATTTACAAAATTCACAAATATGTACAAATATTTATATACAAATATTTACAGTGCGCATGCGCAAATTTTACAAGTATTTACATTTTAAATTTTAATTTTACCGTTACTTGTGGTACTTGGCTAGCCTATTATAGTGCACCACCTTCGGTTTTGATGAAGGTGTTTTAGTGATCCGCACCACTACATCATTCAGCCTTTTTAAGACTGTGTATGGTCCGTCCCAGTTGCACTGTAGCTTGGGAGAGAGTCCTTTGCGTCGAACAGGATTCCACAACCAGACCTTCTCTCCTTCCTGAAACTCATGTTGCGTAGCCTTTAGATCGTACCTTGTCTTCATTTTCTCCGATGCAATGTGAATTCGCTCCCGAGAAAAGTTGTGAACGTCCTCAAATCGTGCCTGGAGATCTTGGATGTACTCCTCGGGCGATGAAGGCGCATCGGGTGGACAACCAAACAGGAGATCACAAGGGAGACGAAGTTCACGTCCAAACAGCATCTGGGCTGGAGTATAGCCGGTGGTTTCATGGACAGCACTTCGATAAGCCAGCAGGAACAATGGCAACTTCAAGTCCCAATCTTGCTGGTTCCTTGATACTAGAAGGGAGAGGTTATTCAGGATGGTACCATTGAACCTCTCGACCATGCCGTCCGACTGGGGATGTAAGGGTGTTGTCCGGGTTTTGTCTATGCCGAGTAGTTCACACAGTCCTTTGAAAACATCAGAGGTAAAGTTCCTACCTTGGTCGGTATGAAGTTGTAGGGGCGTGCCGTACCTTGACACCCATTGCTGCACTAGGACTTCTGCGACTGTGCATGCCTCTTGATTGGGAATGGGATATGCCTCAGGCCACTTGGTGAAATAGTCCATCACGACGAGGATGTATTTATTTCCACTGGAGGTCCGTGGCAAAGGACCCAAGATGTCGATTGCAATCCGTTCAAATGGTGCTCCCACGTTATACCGTTGCAGTCTTCCTCGACTTCGCTTCTGCGGGCCTTTACGTGCCGCACAAGCATCACAGGATTTACACCATTTCTCCACATCCTCCTTTGCCTTGCACCAGTAGAAGCGTTCCCGAACTTTCTGCAGAGTCTTCATCACCCCAAAATGGCCTCCGGT
Source organism: Salticus scenicus (assembly GCA_963930645.1). Lineage (NCBI taxonomy): Eukaryota > Metazoa > Arthropoda > Arachnida > Araneae > Salticidae > Salticus > Salticus scenicus. The sequence goes on along the minus strand of OZ005652.1, from coordinate 277,160,021 downwards.
AGAGCTACTATGCAGTTGTTCTAAAACAGCTGGAATTTTTGATCTTGGTAATAAAATCTGCCATCTGAAGCTTTTCCCATCATCAGATTCCCACTTTCTGTATAATACGCCGTTTCTGATATGAAGAGAGTCCCAAAGTGCCCAATAACTTTTCGTAATGGGACTAAATCTGGAAATATCCTGCCAGATAGGTCTGTTGCAGGTCGTCTCCTTCAGCTGTAATATTGGCTTTATGTCAGGATCTTCCAACTGGGCTTTTCTAAGTTCTTCGTCACTCCAGAGATTGGGATCTTGTTCTGATGGTGCTGAGACAGTAACTTGGCGAGCAACTGGCTGTATTCTTTGGGGTCTATCCTCGGCTTTAGAGCTGTATTTATGATCTTCAGATGGAGACTTCCGAAAGAAGGCATTTGGATTTTCCCGAAGAGCTCCTTCTGTGTGGCATACTTCCCAGACATCCTTGGTTGCTTCTCTAGGTGTTCTTACTGGGCAGCTTCGCTTGATATGCCCATCTTTTCCACAGCCCCAGCATTTAGTTGTTGGAGTCTTCCCTTTTCCCTTACTCTCAAGAATGCGTAGTCTTCTATTAATATCTGGAATCATGTTCTGAATTTCTTTAAAATCATCTTGAGAACCGTTCACTTTGTCTGCTGTGCTGTTCTGGCGATGTTTACAGCAGGCTTGTTGGGCTGTCTCGAGCTTTAGGGCATACACCAAGGCTGACTCCACATCTTTCACGCCGGAGAGTCTGAGGGCTTTTTGAATATCTGGATCTCCGACAGCATCAATGAAATATTCTAGAGCCAGATCATTGCGTGTTTCAAGATGACAGTCTGAGAAAGCCAAATGTGAAAGCCTCTGGATGTTTGATGCCAGTTCCTGTAAGCTTTCCCCTGGTCTCTGACGACGGGACCTTAGCTGGAGTCGACTATATTCTTTAGACCATTTCGCTCCAAAACGTAGCTCTAGTGCTCTGGTTACAGCTTCGAAGTCATATCGCTGTTCCTTCGAAAGGGTCTCCAAAATACATGCGGCGTCGCCCCGCAACGACCCTACCAGATGAGCCGTCTTTGCAACAGAGTCCCAGCCGTTAGCTTCAGCTACGATGGAAAACTGCGTCTTATATACATTCCAGGAGGAACTGCCGTCGTAGGTAGGTAGCTTAATCAATTCCTGATTCTGGATTCTTCTCTCTTTCTTTTCAGTTTCCTGAGGCATGGATTCTAACTTTTCTTCGAGGTTCCGAATCTTGCTCAGCAGTTCATTCCCTATTACTTCTCTGTTCCACTCTTCTTTCATTTTTCTCTCAAGATCTTCCTCCATTCTCCTAAACTTCTTTTCTATCTCTGAAAACCTTCTTTTCAGCTGTTGATCAAATTTTTCTTTAACTTTCTCCTCTACACTCCGTTCTATCCTCGTAACACTCTCTTCAACCTTCATAACATTTTCTTCTATCTTCATAGTTTTCTCTTCAACCTTCATAACATTTCCTTCTATCTTCATAGCTTTCTCTTCAAAACTTTCTTCTATTTTCAAAACTTTCTCTTCAAAATTTTCTTCTATCTTTATAACTTTCTCTTCTATTCCATCCATTCTATTTTCCATCATCGTTAATTTACCCTCTATTGATTCTTTCGCCGTTGAAAGCTCTCTCTTCATCTCATCTTGATTAGATTTAATTTCTTCGGTCAAACTGGCTTCCATCTTTTCCTGAACTGCTTTCATTTCCTTCATTTCTTCAGTCAAACCGTCTTTCAACTCTCTTTGTCCTTCTTTCATTCTTTCGATCAATTCGGTTTCCATCTTTTCCTGTCCTGCTTTCATTTCATTCATCTCTTGACTCAAGCTATCTTTCGTCTCTCTCTGCGATGTTTCCATTTTCTCCTGTCCTGTTTCCATTTTCTCTAACAATCCAGATCTTAACTCATTCATCTGAGCAGTGAGACCTTCTAGAATTTTTTTCATCTCTTGCTCCATAGCTCTCGTTATCACCATTCACAGACAACCCCGCTCCTGACACCAGAAATGTTGCGTACTTGGGGGTTCGTGAGTTGTCTGAGAATGAAAGGCCAAACGTACAAAAATTCAGTAATTTATTCACAGAAAGTTCCAGAAAAATACAGGTCAATAAACCAATTATCAGCTTCAATTCAAGCAGTAACCACAGCTTAAACAACAGCTGTCAATAGCAAATCCACAGTTCAAACTGTATACCAATAACACTTGAAGCAAGTCTCTCTCAAAGAGGCTTAAGAGCAATGCAAGCACTAGCGAAGCTGGCTGAAGACTGAACTGAACTGACTGCCCTTGGCGAGGAAGCGCTCCTTATATGCTGTTCCATGGAGCCCAGATTTTTCGAGAAAACTCTAGAAAGTGGTCAACCAATCAACTTACAGCTTCCATATTTGGTATATCCCATATAAGGATTTTCTCGCCAAGGTGGGAAAAAGTCGCCAAATTTGGCGCCAAATCCATTACGTGCATTACTGGGGCTTTTTAATGCGTTTTTAAGGGAAAATAAGGCTATTTCAACGCTAAAACGACTAGAAATGCACAAAATTAGCACTTTATCAACTTACTAAGCCTCTTTGAAAGAATTTATACAAAAATAAACACAGTTATTTACAATTTCGTAACACTGCCCCCCTCCCAAGGACTGCACGTCCCGGGCAGTGCAACCCTTGGTCAAGAGGCGAAACTAAACAAATTTACACAATCTAAAACACAAAAACTAAGTTGCACATAAAGATAACATAGAAATATAAATTAAGTGGGAAATATTTACAAAATTCACAAATATGTACAAATATTTATATACAAATATTTACAGTGCGCATGCGCAAATTTTACAAGTATTTACATTTTAAATTTTAATTTTACCGTTACTTGTGGTACTTGGCTAGCCTATTATAGTGCACCACCTTCGGTTTTGATGAAGGTGTTTTAGTGATCCGCACCACTACATCATTCAGCCTTTTTAAGACTGTGTATGGTCCGTCCCAGTTGCACTGTAGCTTGGGAGAGAGTCCTTTGCGTCGAACAGGATTCCACAACCAGACCTTCTCTCCTTCCTGAAACTCATGTTGCGTAGCCTTTAGATCGTACCTTGTCTTCATTTTCTCCGATGCAATGTGAATTCGCTCCCGAGAAAAGTTGTGAACGTCCTCAAATCGTGCCTGGAGATCTTGGATGTACTCCTCGGGCGATGAAGGCGCATCGGGTGGACAACCAAACAGGAGATCACAAGGGAGACGAAGTTCACGTCCAAACAGCATCTGGGCTGGAGTATAGCCGGTGGTTTCATGGACAGCACTTCGATAAGCCAGCAGGAACAATGGCAACTTCAAGTCCCAATCTTGCTGGTTCCTTGATACTAGAAGGGAGAGGTTATTCAGGATGGTACCATTGAACCTCTCGACCATGCCGTCCGACTGGGGATGTAAGGGTGTTGTCCGGGTTTTGTCTATGCCGAGTAGTTCACACAGTCCTTTGAAAACATCAGAGGTAAAGTTCCTACCTTGGTCGGTATGAAGTTGTAGGGGCGTGCCGTACCTTGACACCCATTGCTGCACTAGGACTTCTGCGACTGTGCATGCCTCTTGATTGGGAATGGGATATGCCTCAGGCCACTTGGTGAAATAGTCCATCACGACGAGGATGTATTTATTTCCACTGGAGGTCCGTGGCAAAGGACCCAAGATGTCGATTGCAATCCGTTCAAATGGTGCTCCCACGTTATACCGTTGCAGTCTTCCTCGACTTCGCTTCTGCGGGCCTTTACGTGCCGCACAAGCATCACAGGATTTACACCATTTCTCCACATCCTCCTTTGCCTTGCACCAGTAGAAGCGTTCCCGAACTTTCTGCAGAGTCTTCATCACCCCAAAATGGCCTCCGGTAGAGCTACTATGCAGTTGTTCTAAAACAGCTGGAATTTTTGATCTTGGTAATAAAATCTGCCATCTGAAGCTTTTCCCATCATCAGATTCCCACTTTCTGTATAATACGCCGTTTCTGATATGAAGAGAGTCCCAAAGTGCCCAATAACTTTTCGTAATGGGACTAAATCTGGAAATATCCTGCCAGATAGGTCTGTTGCAGGTCGTCTCCTTCAGCTGTAATATTGGCTTTATGTCAGGATCTTCCAACTGGGCTTTTCTAAGTTCTTCGTCACTCCAGAGATTGGGATCTTGTTCTGATGGTGCTGAGACAGTAACTTGGCGAGCAACTGGCTGTATTCTTTGGGGTCTATCCTCGGCTTTAGAGCTGTATTTATGATCTTCAGATGGAGACTTCCGAAAGAAGGCATTTGGATTTTCCCGAAGAGCTCCTTCTGTGTGGCATACTTCCCAGACATCCTTGGTTGCTTCTCTAGGTGTTCTTACTGGGCAGCTTCGCTTGATATGCCCATCTTTTCCACAGCCCCAGCATTTAGTTGTTGGAGTCTTCCCTTTTCCCTTACTCTCAAGAATGCGTAGTCTTCTATTAATATCTGGAATCATGTTCTGAATTTCTTTAAAATCATCTTGAGAACCGTTCACTTTGTCTGCTGTGCTGTTCTGGCGATGTTTACAGCAGGCTTGTTGGGCTGTCTCGAGCTTTAGGGCATACACCAAGGCTGACTCCACATCTTTCACGCCGGAGAGTCTGAGGGCTTTTTGAATATCTGGATCTCCGACAGCATCAATGAAATATTCTAGAGCCAGATCATTGCGTGTTTCAAGATGACAGTCTGAGAAAGCCAAATGTGAAAGCCTCTGGATGTTTGATGCCAGTTCCTGTAAGCTTTCCCCTGGTCTCTGACGACGGGACCTTAGCTGGAGTCGACTATATTCTTTAGACCATTTCGCTCCAAAACGTAGCTCTAGTGCTCTGGTTACAGCTTCGAAGTCATATCGCTGTTCCTTCGAAAGGGTCTCCAAAATACATGCGGCGTCGCCCCGCAACGACCCTACCAGATGAGCCGTCTTTGCAACAGAGTCCCAGCCGTTAGCTTCAGCTACGATGGAAAACTGCGTCTTATATACATTCCAGGAGGAACTGCCGTCGTAGGTAGGTAGCTTAATCAATTCCTGATTCTGGATTCTTCTCTCTTTCTTTTCAGTTTCCTGAGGCATGGATTCTAACTTTTCTTCGAGGTTCCGAATCTTGCTCAGCAGTTCATTCCCTATTACTTCTCTGTTCCACTCTTCTTTCATTTTTCTCTCAAGATCTTCCTCCATTCTCCTAAACTTCTTTTCTATCTCTGAAAACCTTCTTTTCAGCTGTTGATCAAATTTTTCTTTAACTTTCTCCTCTACACTCCGTTCTATCCTCGTAACACTCTCTTCAACCTTCATAACATTTTCTTCTATCTTCATAGTTTTCTCTTCAACCTTCATAACATTTCCTTCTATCTTCATAGCTTTCTCTTCAAAACTTTCTTCTATTTTCAAAACTTTCTCTTCAAAATTTTCTTCTATCTTTATAACTTTCTCTTCTATTCCATCCATTCTATTTTCCATCATCGTTAATTTACCCTCTATTGATTCTTTCGCCGTTGAAAGCTCTCTCTTCATCTCATCTTGATTAGATTTAATTTCTTCGGTCAAACTGGCTTCCATCTTTTCCTGAACTGCTTTCATTTCCTTCATTTCTTCAGTCAAACCGTCTTTCAACTCTCTTTGTCCTTCTTTCATTCTTTCGATCAATTCGGTTTCCATCTTTTCCTGTCCTGCTTTCATTTCATTCATCTCTTGACTCAAGCTATCTTTCGTCTCTCTCTGCGATGTTTCCATTTTCTCCTGTCCTGTTTCCATTTTCTCTAACAATCCAGATCTTAACTCATTCATCTGAGCAGTGAGACCTTCTAGAATTTTTTTCATCTCTTGCTCCATAGCTCTCGTTATCACCATTCACAGACAACCCCGCTCCTGACACCAGAAATGTTGCGTACTTGGGGGTTCGTGAGTTGTCTGAGAATGAAAGGCCAAACGTACAAAAATTCAGTAATTTATTCACAGAAAGTTCCAGAAAAATACAGGTCAATAAACCAATTATCAGCTTCAATTCAAGCAGTAACCACAGCTTAAACAACAGCTGTCAATAGCAAATCCACAGTTCAAACTGTATACCAATAACACTTGAAGCAAGTCTCTCTCAAAGAGGCTTAAGAGCAATGCAAGCACTAGCGAAGCTGGCTGAAGACTGAACTGAACTGACTGCCCTTGGCGAGGAAGCGCTCCTTATATGCTGTTCCATGGAGCCCAGATTTTTCGAGAAAACTCTAGAAAGTGGTCAACCAATCAACTTACAGCTTCCATATTTGGTATATCCCATATAAGGATTTTCTCGCCAAGGTCGCCAAAAAAATCGCCAAGGTGGGAAAAAGTCGCCAAATTTGGCGCCAAATCCATTACGTGCATTACTGGGGCTTTTTAATGCGTTTTTAAGGGAAAATAAGGCTATTTCAACGCTAAAACGACTAGAAATGCACAAAATTAGCACTTTATCAACTTACTAAGCCTCTTTGAAAGAATTTATACAAAAATAAACACAATTATTTACAATTTCGTAACAATACTTTTTTCGTAACTTTCGGGGTGCGTAAAAAAGTTTTATTGGATTGTTTAATGGACATTCGTCATTTAATGTGTTTTCATGGACTAGAACATCATATTAAGTCACTAATCACATACCGCACTCAAAATATGTCGGCGTTTTTGTAACGATTTGAATATTTTAATGGATATATATGTAAGTATAGGTGTATTAGTAACTAATGGATGTATAAGTGTCACGTGCTGTTTACACCAAACTTTTAGTTTTCCATGTCCCCCCTCATATTATAGGTATGGGGAACTTGTGTATTCGTGAAAAACTTCTACCTCAGTTCTTTGACGGTTTTACACGTTTTGAGGTGTGAGGAATCTAAAAATCACGAAATCGTCGTGGTATTTCTAACTAGGATCTCGGTATTTTAGTGTATTTTTATTTTATTTATTTATTTATTTATTTTTTGTTAGTCTGTGTAGTCAAGAAAAAATTATTTTAAAGAGATTGGACTAGTTTTAAAATATTACTTACTACACTGATATGAACTCTATTTGTTTTTACCATTAGAGTTTGAAAGCTTTGTAAGTTATGAAAATATACGAATTTCTTAACATGGAAGAAAAGAAAGAAATTTTGCAAAAACCTGTATTATGAAGATAATTTTCAGGATAAAAATATAGTACCAGCTTAAAAATATTAGTCCTGATACTGGCATGAGCATCATTGACTACTACACTGATATGAACTCTATTTGTTTTTACCATTAGAGTTTGAAAGCTTTGTAAGTTATGAAAATATAAGAATTTCTTAACATGGAAGAAAAGAAAGAAATTTTGCAAAAACCTGTATTATGAAGATAATTTTCAGGATAAAAATATAGTACCAGCTTAAAAATATTAGTCCTGATACTGGCATGAGCATCATTGACTACTACACTGATATGAACTCTATTTGTTTTTACCATTAGAGTTTGAAAGCTTTGTAAGTTATGAAAATATAAGAATTTCTTAACATGGAAGAAAAGAAAGAAATTTTGCAAAAACCTGTATTATGAAGATAATTTTCAGGATAAAAATATAGTACCAGCTTAAAAATATTAGTCCTGATACTGGCATGAGCATCATTGACTACTACACTGATATGAACTCTATTTGTTTTTACCATTAGAGTTTGAAAGCTTTGTAAGTTATGAAAATATAAGAATTTCTTAACATGGAAGAAAAGAAAGAAATTTTGCAAAAACCTGTATTATGAAGATAATTTTCAGGATAAAAATATAGTACCAGCTTAAAAATATTAGTCCTGATACTGGCATGAGCATCATTGACTACTACACTGATATGAACTCTATTTGTTTTTACCATTAGAGTTTGAAAGCTTTTTAAGTTATGAAAATATAAGAATTTCTTAACATGGAAGAAAAGATGGAAATTTTGCAAAAACCTGTATTATGAAGATAATTTTCAGGATAAAAATATAGTACCAGCTTAAAAATATTAGTCCTGATACTGGCATGAGCATCATTGACTACTACACTGATATGAACTCTATTTGTTTTTACCATTAGAGTTTGAAAGCTTTGTAAGTTATGAAAATATAAGAATTTCTTAACATGGAAGAAAAGAAAGAAATTTTGCAAAAACCTGTATTATGAAGATAATTTTCAGGATAAAAATATAGTACCAGCTTAAAAATATTAGTCCTGATACTGGCATGAGCATCATTGACTACTACACTGATATGAACTCTATTTGTTTTTACCATTAGAGTTTGAAAGCTTTGTAAGTTATGAAAATATAAGAATTTCTTAACATGGAAGAAAAGAAAGAAATTTTGCAAAAACCTGTATTATGAAGATAATTTTCAGGATAAAAATATAGTACCAGCTTAAAAATATTAGTCCTGATACTGGCATGAGCATCATTGACTACTACACTGATATGAACTCTATTTGTTTTTACCATTAGAGTTTGAAAGCTTTGTAAGTTATGAAAATATAAGAATTTCTTAACATGGAAGAAAAGAAAGAAATTTTGCAAAAACCTGTATTATGAAGATAATTTTCAGGATAAAAATATAGTACCAGCTTAAAAATATTAGTCCTGATACTGGCATGAGCATCATTGACTATGAACAATATATTTTAAAAACTTGGAAATTGCGATTTTTCTTAACATGACAGAATAGGACAGTATTTCTGTACATTCGTGTTATGGTGATTATTGCATTCGAAATATATTGGAGGGGCATTAAAATTTAAGTATAAATTTAAACAAACTATTATAATAAAGTATATGTATCGAAACGGAAGGAATGCAGTTGAGTGGTGGGACATTTTCATTCTGCGACAGTGACGAGTGATCGATAAACTTACTTACTTTAAGCATGAATATAGTATGAGGGATTATTCGCCCCGGTGGACGGAATCAAGCATTTAAAACTTGACCATGCCCAGATAGATAGGGGCCATCCAGGAGTTTCCAAACATAGCATGAGGCTGCAGTAAAAATTTATGACAACTAATGTATGTTGGTCAGCTGAGCAGAATCAACCATTGTCAGCTAGTTTATTTTTATATTCATTTTCATCATGAGATATTAATTACATCAAATTAGGGAAATTTATGTTATTTCTACACAATCATTGCAAAGCTTAAGTACTTGATAAATAAAATAATTCGTTTTTATTTTTAAACTTGCAGTAAAACCATGTTTGCATTTTTTTTTTTCTTAATATCTTATTGAATTTTGTCGGGGCATTACATTCTACGACAGTTTCGAGTGATCGGGAAACTTTCTTACTTTAAACATGTATAAAGTATGAGGAATTATTCGCCTTGGAGGACGGCATCAAACATTTAAAACTTCACCGTGCCCAGATAGGTAGGGCCGTCCAGGAGTTTTCATATATAGTATGAAACTGTAGTAAAAAATTATGACAACTAATGTATGTTGAACAGCTGAGCAGAATCAACGAATCGAATGTCAAGTAGTTTACTTTTATATTTAATTTTACATGAGATAGTAATGACATCAAATTAGGAAAATTTATGTCATTTTGACACAATCATTGCAAAGCTTAAGTATTTCATAAATAAAATAATTAGTTTCTATCTTTAAATCTGCGGTAAAACCATGTTTACAAATTTTCTATATCTTATGGAATTTTAGTGGGGAATTTCATTCTGCAACAGTGCCGAGTGATCGGTAAACTTCCATAGTTTAAACATGAATATAGTATGAGGTATTATTCGCCCCTGTGGACGGCATCAAACCCGTAAAACAATTTGAACCTTTCCAAAATGTGTTTTGGGGATTTTCGTTTCAGTCTTGACACATTTGTTCAATATTGAGAATGTTTGAGGATTTTTTTAATTATTATTATTATTAATTATTTATTTATTTATGAATATATGTCTTTGATACGAATTTTATAATAACAGAATTCTTATAAGTTTTTAGAAATGTTTATATTTAATAATTTTAACGAGATTTTTAACGCGTTTTTAATAAAGATTAAATACTAATTTAATCGGTTAAAAGGTTTGGTAATTAAATTGTATATCTATTTGTACGTTGTATATACGTTTATATATGCATGTATGTATGTGTGAATGTATTTTCATGTTACTCAGTATGAACATTTAAAGTATAATTAATTAAAAAAATGAAAGGTATTCCTTAAAAGTCTAATGAAAAATATTAAGATAAATGAATAAATAAGCCCTGTTTAAGACTATATTAAATAATTCCCTTACGATAGAACTTTCTAATTAAACAAGATAATGGTTACCAGTATTGCCAAACTTACGAAAAATCTCGTCTTTTTATTATAATTTTATGTATAGTTATGGTTTAAGTATTTTTAGTAAAGTATTCAAATATCACGTCTTATGATATTTTCATGAAACGTGATCTTCGAAGATGTTAATAAAATATGAATATTAAACATTAAAAATTGTAAAATTGTAAAGTTCATTTTTCGATCGAATAGAATCAAATAAGGACTAAGCTAGTTTAAGATTAGAGGAAAGGGACGAAATTGTTTTTAATAATACATTTTTCTAAATAAAATTCTAAAAATAAAGTTATAAAAAATATAATTTTTGCAGTAAATTTATATCGTTTAAAACCAAACTTTAACCGAAAACATGCAATTTAAATGAGTAATACAATTGCTAAATTTGACGAAAATTACATTATTATTACTGTTAAGATTTAAACTAATGTATTTTATAGAATCAAAATATTGGAGAATTGAAAAGAATAGTTACAAACGGTGTATTACACTGTAATAAACAATCCCGTAAGATTACGGGGAAAGCCCGGCAGCACAGATTCCAGACAAAGCCCGTAAAAAGAAATGCTTAGACCGTAAATTAAGTATATAATAACCTTAAATTACGTTACATGCCTGTAAAAAAACGTTTTGCACGTAAAACCAATGTCTTTTTTTACGGGCTTTGTTTGGAATCTCTGCTGCCGGGCTTTCCCCGTAATCTTACGGGATTTTTACTTCCATTACCCTACTACCGTAGGTAATGGAAGTATTGTATTCGGTCTGAAAATTCGATATCGAGTTTTCACATGATTTACACGTTTTAAGGTCCCCTGAGTCCAAAAAAGTGGTTTTTGGCAATTGGTCAGTGTGTATGTGTGTGTGTGTGTGTGTGTGTGTATGTGTATGTATGTGGAGAATCTTCTGGCTACTACAGCTCAGAAAGTAATAAAGATAGAGCTACGAAATTTTAGAATTGAAATACGTCTGGTGTACAGATGAAATTTCCAAATTTTGGTGAAAATTGAAAAACCGGAAGTGGGACATCGGAAACCGGAAGTGGGACCGTAAGTCCGTATCTCAAAAACGGCTCTAACGATTTTCTTCAAATTTGGTATATAAACACTCTGTTAAATGTCCTTTCGAATGATATAGTTGGTTAGTTCAGGAAAATTGATAGGCGTCCTGTATAAATAGCTCAATTTCAGGCCTCGCAAAGGCGTTCCTTTAAAAACGGTTGTACGGATTTTTTTCGAACTCGCCATTTTAACTAACTTTTAACTATGCTTTTGTATGTAATTATTGTTTTCCTGTCAATAATTGAGTTTAACCGGAAGAGGGACATCGGAAACCGGAAGTGGGACCGTAAGTCCGTATCTCAAAAACGGCTGTAACGATTTTCTTCAAATTTGCTATATAAACACTCTATTAGATGTCCTTTCGAATGATATAGTTGGTTAGTTCAGGAAAATTGATACGCGTCCTGTATAAATAGCTAAATTTCAGGTCTCCAAGGGCGTTCCTTTAAAAACAGCTGTACGGATTTTTTTCAAACTCGCCATTTTAACTCACGTTTAAATATGCTTTTGTATGTAATTATTGTTTTCCTGTCAATAATTGATTTTTTGTAAATGTTGGTATCTCAAAAATGGCTCTGACGATTTTCTCTTTAGGTCAATTTTATGTTTTCTGATCACATTATCTCTCAAAAATGCATATAATACGTGTAATAGTGGGTAATGGAAGTCGTGTGGTTGTTTCACACCAGATTTTTTTTTACAGTGTAGCATGCAGGATATTTGTTGTCTGCTGAAGATGGCTGCCGCAACTGCAGACAAGACTACCGCAGAATTCATAACACATCTACCAAAACATTCAGTAGCACTATGTTATGACATTTATTTGACAGTTTTGCGACCTGTTGCTACAATAACTTCCGCCTTGAATGTTCTATGTTATGTGATTTCACAATGACAATGCAGAATTTGTTACATGACTGTGTTAATGGCTTCCGCGGTTATGATTTTGGCTTCATGTTCTTTCCGGAAATGTCTTATCCTCTTATACCATCATTCCCAAGGTCAAAATAGTACAGTGTTTTAAATCTTTTACGCAACTTTAATAAGTCTTCATCTATTATGCAACAACAATTTTTTTAAGAAGAGAACAATTTCAAAAAGATAAATGTTTCTTTCTTTCTTTTTCCTTTTTTTTTTTTTTTTAATGCTACGGTTCCGCTTTTTTTTTTTTTTTTTTCCGATTCTCACATTTCTATATTTATACATCAATTTTTATCTTAATTTATCATCTAAAAATGCTATAAAAGATTACATTATAAATATAGTTGTGGAAGTTGTAATGTATGGTTTGCTACGTCCACTTGAACTCATGTTTCATTCATGACTGTCAATAGTGTAAATAGTAATAGAAAGAACCAGATAATTTATCAGATTAACTTTTATTTTAACTTATGCATATATTTAACTTAAAATATATATTTAAAAAAAAAATTAAACCATGTTTAATAGTGAATCAAAGGTGAATACTTAAATATTTCATTAATATTTTATGTCTACATTTCTTAGTATTGAGTTGTAAGTAATGTCTATGAACAACTTGTACTTGAAAATAATTAAAATCATTATTTTGTTAAAAGCATCAAGAAAATCGAAGTTCCATGAAACTCACAACCTCACATCCATAAAAAGATTCTGGTATGTAACAATCACACAACTTCCATTACACACTATTATATATTTTATAAACTCTTTTTGCAAATAGTGTAATTAGAAGACATAAAATTCATGTAACCAATCGCATGCATATCGATAATCCTGTATTCACGAACTAACACATATGTAATAAAAACATATATGTAGTACAAAAGAGAGTTATAGAGCGAATATTAGGTAAATCCGTGCTGACATCTAAAATTGAGCTACATAATCAAATTAAATAATAAATTTTTCTGTTGTAACCAACTAATAAGTGCGAAAGAACACGTAAATGGAAGTTAATATAGCAAATTTGCAGAAAATTGTCAAGTCAGTTTTTAAGATACCGACTTTCACTCCGACTTCAGATTTTTTCTAGAACTTCTGAAATTCATTTGTACATTAAAAATCAACTAATATATATCAATAGAAATTTAAAGGTGTATTACTATGGCGATTTGGAGGAAAATCTATAGAGCCGTGACTTAAAATTAGACTACCAAAACAAGCTGCCTATCAATTTTCCTGAAATAAACAACAAATACATGCAAAAAGACATCTCAAAAGTGATTTACATAGCAAATAAAAAAAAATTGTTTTAGACTACTTTAATATATGGACTTCAATTAAAATAGTATCCCATTTTCATCCTTCCATATCCCACTTCCGATTTTCCATTTCTCACCTAAAGTTAGAAAACTCATCTGTACTACATTGATATTTTCTGAATTAAGAAGTTTATTGTTCAAGTCTATCTTTTTACATTTTGGAGATATGATAGTGAAAAGAAATTTACCCCAACACCGCCTCACATACGCTGACCAATAAAAAAAAAAAAAAAAAAAAAAAAAAAAAAAAAAAAAACACTTTTTTGAACTTCGGCGACCTCAAAATATGTAAATCAAGTGAAAATTTGATATGGAAAGTTTTGACCGAATATTTCCATTACCAATGGAAAAAAAAAAATAAATAAATAAATAAAAACAGGTGTGTGTGAAATACGAAACGAATCAATTATATGGAATCTAATGAATTAAAAATATCAATTTATTCTAACATTTAATAGTTTTTTTAATCTAAAAAAAAAATATATTGCTTTTCCAAAATTAAAAATATAAAAACCTTTGTTAACTTGGCTTATGCATTCTACAAACTTAAAAGGTTTTTGCACGCATGATGCGTGTGAAAAACTTTCTCGTCACTGAATATATTAATGTAATTAAAAACAGTTTAACTACTAAACCTACATTTAATTTGAAATTATATACATTCAGATAAATACATTTCTTTCAAATACAGAAGTAGATATTTAATAATATATAAATTTGAAATTTGAAAACGGTTTTGATGCAGTTTTCTTACAGCCCGAAACAATTAACTTTATTTATAGACAATGTACAAGGATACAGAAAATTAAGCGAATAAATTCTTATTTATTGGAGGTAATTGATGAGGTGATTTATTGTATTTTACTAGCCAAAAAAAAAATGTTAAGGAATAAAATTATTTTACACTGCCTATGTAGTGGGCAAAATATTGTTTTGTTAATCAAATTTTCGACGCGAAATTTCTGTTCAGATTAAAATATTTGAGGTCTCAATACGAAGATTGAGTTCTTAATGCTTTAAATATGTATCTGTCTGCTCTCAGTTTAACTTAAAGACAATAAACTGCAGTAAATTCAAATTCTTCTTTTAAATATCATATGAGGAAGCCACTATTTTAAGGAATATTGGTAAATTTCAAGGAGTGGCGTGTGTAAAAATTGTATGTATGATTTGTAATTTTTTTTTCTATAACCTTGAATGTGTTATGTGAATATAATAAAATTAAACATAATTTATACGTCTCATTAATATATTAAAACCAATGTAACATTTAAAATGAGATAAAAGATACAAAAATTTAAAACTTTAAAAATACATTTTAATTAAAAAACATTAAAACATAAGACAGACGTTTCGGCTAGAACACTAGCCCTCCTCAGTGTCAAACATACAAGCACAACATTTACAAATATTCTAAATACCAGGTATTTAGAATATTTGTAAATGTTGTGCTTGTATGTTTGACACTGAGGAGGGCTAGTGTTCTAGCCGAAACGTCTGTCTTATGTTTTAATGTTTTTTAATTAAAATGTATTTTTAAAGTTTTAAATTTTTGTATCTTTTATCTCATTTTAAATGTTACATTGGTTTTATGTGAATATAGTTACTGTACCGAATGAGGGATCCAAATAACCCCGAAAATTTGTTTAAAAAAAAAAAAAAAAAAAAAAAGGAGATTGCTATTGAAAAAATAAAGTTGATGCTAGTTTTAATATGTAAACGATATCTAAGCAAATTATAACTACACCATTATAAGCTACACGTTAGTACTAATCGATTGACATCAGCCGCACACTGTAAAAAAATTTGTGTAAGATTACACAAGATTATTGAGGCAACTTACTTTCTGCCTCAATATTGAGGTAGCTTACTTGCCACAACTATGTAGAAAAATGTTACCAGTTGTAATTGCGTAACATGTTTCTGTTACATAGCTATAGTTGATAACATTTCTTAACATGGTTGTAGAAAGTAAGTTGCCTCAATAATGTTGTGTAATCTTACACACAATTTTTTACTGTGAATATTTATAGGTCGATTGTGAAAAATATCTATATAGATGTGTATGTTTAAATTTAAAATGTCTGTGAGTAATTTCTATGAGAGAAAAAAAAACTTGCTTTAACGCATTCATAATTAATATATTCATAATTAATACAGTCATAAATTTATTACATACGTAATTAATAATAAATGTATTAAATTTAATAATGAATGTCCGTGGCTATTGAGGTTCATTTTATTTAAATTTTAAGATGGATTTTCTGAAAAATAAAATCTTTTAAAAATTGTAAGTAGCTCCACTAAAATATATTATTTACAAACATTGTTCTTATAAAAAAAAAAAAGTATTGTCTCCAAAAAATAATTTTTGTTTGTCTACTAAAGTAATTCTGGAATTTATTTAACCCCTTCTAGGTCGACGTCGCATGTCCTTCGAGAAGAGAAAAATTTCAACGTTGAAATGAAATTGGTCGCCACTTACATGTCTCCTTAAATTACGCGATTATTTTTGTTTTTTTGTATCATCGTGTTAAGAGACAAAGCAATCTCCTTTGAACTGAAATGGAAATCTTTTTGTAGTTTCTGTAATACCATCTCTTTAATGATATTTTTGTATGTCAAAATAATTTTTATGGTGGATTCAAAGACTGCGTGCGAGAAGAGTGCATTTAATTTATCTCAATCCGGAAATGGTTCTGAATTATCAAGAGATAACATTTATATAAATGTCGTTTTTACGCTGTGATGTCCAAGGCAGATGCTAAAGCTTTATTATCAGTAAGGTTGGAAGACCATTTTCCTTAACATTATTTACGCAATTTTATTAATTATTTTTATTTATATTTATCTTTAACACTTCAGAGCAATACCGTTAATAAATATTAGAGTATCAGATTCTACTTTTTTTTTTAAATTTTAAATATAGGTCCATTACAGGGAAAGGTGATAAAAGGACAAGATATCAAATAGTTGACCACCCATAGATTCAATAAAAGACTGCTTACTGTGAAAAATATTTTGCATTTTAGAAAATAAATAAATAAAAACATATATTAGTTTTCAGCAATAAAGGAAATGCTTTCTTTGGATCAGAAATTCTTCCTTCCACCTCTCCCCACCCCCTCCAAAAAAAAAAAAAAAAAAAAAGAGAGAAAAAATCGACCAAGGAGGTTTTAATGAATAATAATAAATAAATAAAAAAAGATTTTGGTGTTTTTTTTTTTTTTTTTTCAAGATTTAGGGATTTGGTTTAACTTGTCAAATAATAATTATAATAATTAAATAATTTAAAATTTTACTTAGTTCATTTGTAAAAGTACTATACTTTCTGTGAATGGGTTTCCTAAAAGTTGCAGAATTTAAATGGACGTTTATTTGTTTAAGTCAATACTGCTCATGTCGCGCTTGAATACTTCCAGATTTAAAAGCAGGGACTCAATTCTGAAAACATTATATAGTATTTGCAGTATATTATTTTTCATATTTTTACTGTCGATGGAATAACACGCAATACTTACAAATTAAAATAAGTTGTAATCAAAACGTGATTAGAAATAAAAATATCTAAAAAATAAATTAAGCTTATTTAAAATTCTTATGGTTCCACGAGAAATGATAAAATTTAACAATTTTCGATTATTTAATTATATACAGGGTGGTTGTGATTAAACTTCCCCTATAAACAGCATCCTACAGCGTAAACGGGCGAACGGAATGCAGTGGAATTTGGTCTATAGAGTATACACGAGATGCGCTCACGGAATTTCGAGAAAAAATTTTTAGTTCCAAAATGTACACCAGAGGGCTCCTTTTCAGGAAAAACATTCAATTTAACACAATAAACGACCGAAACGGAATACAGAAATAATATTAACTATCCAGAACAAGAAATATGAGTAATAAAATGCAAAACCGGGAAAAGATGTTAGTTGTAGGGAAAAAATATCGAGATTTGCATGCTTGCGAAGAAGAGGAAGCTTTATGCAAAACAGGTTAGGTATATTTTCCTTACTTTATTTAATATGGCTCGATGACAAGGTAATCAAAAAATAATCAATAAATGTTAATATTGTTTCTGTATTCCGTTTTTCCGGAAAAGGCGCCCTCTGGCGGAAATTTTGTATTTTGTATTTTTTTTTTTTTTTTTTTTTTTTCGAAATTTCGTTAGCGCATCTCGTGTATAGTCTATATACCAAATTTCGTTGCGTTCCGTTCACCCATTTGCACTGCAGGATGCTGTTTAAGGGGAAGCTCAATTATAACCACAATGCATATGAAAAATATTTAAATTTTTAGTTCTGAATGACCTTTAATTGTGCTCTCATAAGTAAATAAATTTAATCTGCATTTTTTTTTTTTTTTTTTTTTTTTTTTTTTTAACAAACTAATATAATCTGTATTAAGCTGAAATAAAGCTTGATATTTTCTCTTAACATAATATCAATCTCTAGTGGATTCCATATCATGTGGATATTTATTGTAACAAATTTGCAGGCAATCTTGTAAAAAAGGGTTGCAGTTACACAAATCCTTCTTCATCAGATCTTACTTACATCGAAGTTTTTTTTCCGAAAAAAAAAAAAAAAAAAATCCCAAATTCAGAAAGGTGCACCCCACTCACCACTTGTATAAGGGTAGTAAGCAGGGTCTTTTACGTGACATAAAATCCTGTACCAGAAACTTGCACCTTACCAACGGCCACCCAAAATGCCACTAACACCAGGGTTCTGCTGAGCACATCTTGTACTGTTTGGGTCTTCTTTGGGAGAAGAATTATTCATTTCCTGTTCTCGTCATCCACTTCCTAATGATAATGGATTCTTAGATCTGATTTGATTCCGTCAGACTAGTTTGGAGATTAGAACAACAATAACAAGTGAAATTAGATAATTTGCGTTTTCAGTTTTGATTAAGAAAATACGCTGTAGATTTTTTTCCGAATTTTTCGATTTTTCGAAAACTTACTCGAGATATGTAAATAATAGAGTGTAGTGCAAAGCCCACTACCTCTAAAATAGTTTTTATTTTATTTTTTATAATACAACTAATTCTGAATCTTTTGTAGATTTCCCATTTTTCTTAAAACTATACGTCTTCTAACTATTCAAATAAACTTAGATATTTTCAACATAATGTAAGTATCTCTATATAAATGCAATACGGATTATACTTTTGCTTAATCCTATTGCAACCTTTGTCCTAAATATTATTATGTGTGTTAACAATTCAAAGAAATATTCTCAGGAACTGAGTTCAAAAACATAAACAAGATAAAATAAAATTTCTTTAAGAAATTATTCTTTATTCAAAAGGAATGTTTTAAATTTGACTTTTTCTTATATTTTTAAATAAGTTTCACAACAAAAACTTCTTTTCATTGTTGTAATCCTATTGTTTATTTATCTTGTCCATCTCAGTACACAAATAATGCAAGTTCAATGATCAAATATACAGACTTCCAAAAGTTATAGTATTCGCCGCCAAAAAGCGTTTGAGTACAAAATCTTCAAAGAGAATGCAGTTTACCTTCTTTTGTGCGTTTGATCATGCATAATGAATCTGCCTTGTATTTCTTTCTTTGAAAGGGTTGCAAGAGTTTTTGAAGGTGGTTTCTATCTGTTGTGCCTGATGTAAAAATAAAAATAAAGAAAACTGCGTTTGTACAGAATAAAGAGAAATTTTTCTAAAAAATATTTTTTCGTAAAACAGCACGTAGAAATGTTTCTTTCATTTTAAATTCAATATTAGTGAAAGAAATATTTCACAACAATATATTGCGAGATTATTCATCATCTGCATTTTTAAAACTACCAATAAACAAACATATGTCCGGTTGTCTCATCACGATTTGCACTACAATTGTACTTTTAATATAATGCTTATGCTAATGTAATATATATATATATACATATATTTCTTTTGTGCTAACGTTTTTAAATATAAAAGAAATATATTATATATTGTTTAACCGAATATCTTGCGACCATGGATGCCTCTGTGGAAGTGCGCAAGTGCGGACTGCAGTTACAAAGATATAAAAACTTGAAAAATGAACAATTTTCTTTGCATTATTTTAGAAATAAAATATATATTAAGAAAGTCTTTTAGATGATATTTATTCTTTGACATTGCATACGTATGAATTTAGATCATAGACCTTCACTGGAGGGGAGACAACTTTTTCAAAAAAATCATGGGGATTTTTATTTCGATAAAAATCGAAATAAAATTAAGGGAACGAAAAGAAAAACAAAGATTAGCACACTCATAGTGTTAGTCCTTCAGCAACAGTACATTATTTTACCTCTAAAAAAAGACTCCCCACACATTCCTACTAAAAAAAATATAAATAAATAAAATAAGTAAAAATAAATAAATTATTAAAAAATAAATGGTATGTGAAGGTACAATTTGTCACAATTGGTCTTAGTAATTTAAAATTTGTCAAAAACGATCATTAATTTTACAGGGAGGATTTTAATGCCGCCCAGCGTTATAATTACAATGTTATAGTTCTTTCTTTCCATATTAATATACATAAATATGTTAATTCCATAAGCGGAAGAAGGCAAAATTAATTTTAGATGACGCATATGAAAGAAAATTTTCAGTCTTTTTATCTGTATTAATGTCATCAAAATTTCTACATTACATGAAACAGAAAGCATTTGCAGTCGGGTTTTCATCTCTTTTAAGTACTGATTATTTCAAAATTCCACAAGTGTAATTCAATATGGTTGATGGTTCCTGAAGCGAAGATGTACAGCCATGTCAGAAATCTAACAGGAAATTGACAGCCCGTATAAGAGTCCACAATTCGTTTTAAAGAAATCTAATGCGATGCGAAACGAATTATTTCAATTAAAATAGTAGTATGTCACGAAAGTTTTCTATGATTTACTATAAAATATCAAGTGATATATTTTATTATTACAAATAATTATTGATTAAAAATTACTATTAATAATTAATGCTGATGATTTTTATTTTAGAAGAGTATAACATTAAATGTCGAATTATTGTCAATTTTGTGCGCTTTTGAAGATAACGTTAAAGAAAATTAAGATCCCTTTTACAATAATAATAATAATAATAACAATTAATATATATATATATATATATATATATATGAAAGATTTATCATTTATCCATTCAGTTTTAAAGATTTTAACGAGTTCTTTTTAAAAGTAACTATATTGAAAATTTTAATCCCCGGAAGGAAATCATATTGCTACATGTGTTTTTTCTGCTATTAATATTATGTTGTTTATTACTATTATATATATATTTGCTATGATTGTTTAAAAAAATTTCTCACTGTTTACACTTTTATTAAATTTTCATATATACTGTCATATTTATAATTATGAAAATACAGAATGACAACACCATATGTTGATTCATATATCCCTATTCTAATAAGCATCAACATAAGTATAACTAAATATTATGTTAAGTCAAATTCCGTTCATTAATTCGAAAATACAGCGTCCACGAAAATTTTTGGTTAGCCAAACATACCATAGAGACGCATTTTCTAAAGAGAAATTAAAGTGTGTTCAGGACTGTGATGTAGACTATCACAGGTTATAAAATTTGTTTTCTCTTTAAAAGATAGGTAAATTCTCTAAATAAACAAATCTGTAAATTAAGTTATTTAATCTTAAACAACTTTTTAAAATATAACGACATAACTATTTTTATACTATAAATAATAAATTTGCAATATACTTTTTCTAATTTTTATATGTTTCCTTTCATCTTTGATCTATTCCCAGTATTCGTTTAATAATTCTAACGTAATGGAAATCTTTTTGCTGCGGAAATGATATGTTTTGACTCATTTCTTCTTTTTGTTTTGTGAATCCAGATAATAATTAATTCGGCTTCTTTAATCTTACATTGAAATATACCACATGAGCCCTTTTGTCACCAAATTGCATTACATGATCCAGACAAAATATTTGCTTAGCTGGTTATTTCCCAGGAACTAAAAACTTGGCGAAATCATGCAAATATTCATTAAAAGCCACTGAATCAACTCCTATCAAATCAGCCACTGGTCCTCTTTTAAAAAATTACATAAAAATATTCGTAACGTATACTGCAACCATGCTCATCTTAAACTTTGAACTTGGCAAGTGGTCATTTTTGCTCCAGTTTTGGAGACCTAGGATCATGAGCTAGATGAAGAAGGTTTAGAACCTTGTGCCCGGTGCTGTTCCCATACTCCATACTCCACACTCTATATTGTCATCACTTACATTTAGAAAAATTTTGATGGACTATGGTCGTTCCTTGTAAAATATTTTTGTTTATTAAAGGAACTCTCAAGGGAAGAAAATCTGTGTCTGTGTTATTAAGAACCTGGAATTTTTAATTATCTTCAAAGAAATTAAGTTTTATATCAATGTTTTTATTTTCAGCTATCGACATAAAGTGTTTTTATTCTCTGTGCGATAGCCAATTCAACGCCATTACACAGGACATCATTAAATAGACAACTTCAGACTGAAAATTTTCACGGACTAATTTATACTTCTTGTGTACATAGAAGAAATTAATAAAGGAATTTTCAACCGATTTTTGATATTTTTACTACAATTAATTAAATTGGATTTACAAGAAAATTAAATTCAACAGATTTATTATAATAGTGTTTTTGCTAATATTACAAAGAAAAAAAATGATTTTTTTGTGTTTTTGTTATTATGATTTTTGTAAGTTCAAAAAAGCAATGTCTATGCCACTGACAAAGCAATGTCTATGTCGGTACTCATGCCACTGATGTAAAACTGTGTATAAAGAAAAGATGTATAACCGAATTTTTTAAAGAAAACATCGACTCTTACAATCTTAACTGTATGCAAATGTAATTTTATATAATAGTTTTAAAATTTATGAAGATAATTTTAGTTTTTTTTTTTTTTTTTTTTCAGAGTACTGTTTATCCTTAACGGCCCTCTTCTCTTACCGTCGCCGGAAGCCCGAGCCAATGTTGTTTTATGGGGAAATTTTCTTTACAAATAACTTATTAACTAATACATATTTTAAAATTCTATTTTCAAATGCAGAAAACTCCCAACTGTTAAATTGACGGACCTTTTTTAAAAATGTACTTTTTTAATTTTTAATATTTTATTTTGAAATTGCAAAATGAAAAAAATTCACATATTGAAAATTCGTATTTTGCAGCTTCAAAATAAAATATAAAAAATAAAAATAATATTTTTTTTAAAAAAAAGTCCGTCAATTTAACAGTTGGGAATTTTCAGAATGTGAAAACAGAATTTAAAAATATGTATTAGCTAATAAGTTATTTGTAAAGAAAAATTTCCCATAGAATAACATTAGCTTCGGCTTCCGGCAGGCGGTGAGTGAAGAGGGTCCTTAATTGCGTGCTTTAAGACGAATATTTTTGCTTAGATTAAGTAAAAGAACATATATAATTTTGAGTAATGATGTCATATGCATTGTATGTGCTACATAATTATTTAATGATTATTTTTTATGCAGGTACTCATTATATTTCAAAAATCTGGTGAGTAACAACTACAGAATTTCTATTAACCACTAATACATAAGAAATATTCTATTATAATTCTTACTCTCTTTCAGTTATCAAATTATTCATTTACTGAAATTTGTTTAAACGCCAACAAATAATTGTTTTGAAAATCTAATAGATTCATTCCAAAATTTTTAAAATAAAAATGAAACCATATATAGGCAATATGAATCATAATTTCTCTTTTCGCTAGAAAAAGGTCATGTTTAAATAGCTTGTATAGAAAACACTATTGCGCATTTTCGTTTGTAATCTACTTGCAATTATTCTTTGCTTATAATTTTTTTATTTAATATATCACTCAATATTACATAGAGTGCATTAAATAATAGCTCACTGTAAAGACATTATTCTTAACTGACTTTATATATATATAAATTATAAACTTTAATACTCTTTACAAGTTAATGTACGTATAGTGTACTGAAATACCTCACGCTATTTGTTTCACTGGCTCATACTGAAAGGCGATGTTTGCTGTTTAAAATAAGGAAGTATCACTTTGAAAACGTGTTTTTAAAAAAAGTAAATAACTAAACTTATTTGAAAAAAAAAAAATATATATATACAATATTCATTTTATTCAGTTTCTAGAATACCTATAATTTGATTTCATAGAAAATTTGCAAATATTACTAAATTCTACTAAATATATTCCTACTTATTTTAAAATATTTTTAATATTATTTTATGGCGCTGAATTACTGTTCAGAATACTGCATTAAATATAATGTACAGTTTTATATATATATATGTATATAGCTTTTATTTAAAGAAAAAATGAAGAGCATTTTCCATATGCTAACAAAGTCGGATGGTCAAACTGAATATATTACGATTTTTTTCTTAAAAAGAAAAAAAAAAAAAAAAAAAGCCTTAAAGAAATAGACAGAAAAAAAGAAATAGGAAAAAGCTTCGAATGAAATAAATAAAATATATTTAGGAAGAGTAAAGCGGATTTATGCATTATTTTATATCAAGCATTTCTTTTATGAAACACTATCGTATATTTTGAAATATTTGAGGACACGCATATTTAATAGATTTTCTATAATGTTAGCACATAATTCACAGTACCAGACTCGTAATAATATGTATTACCGTTATTGTAGTAGAATATAAATGTTGATTAACTCTTTATTACGTGTATGCAATGTACATCACAATGACATATTGTAAATATGTTATTTTGTTTATAATGTGATTTTTTTGCAATAAACAGTACACTTGCGTTGGAACGACCCTTTGTTATAATGACTCAAAACCATATAAAGATTTTTAGAAAAGTTCAAATTGACCTCCGTTTAAGATAACGTTATTACATATTTGATATAACGAACAGAAAACAAAAGACTGTTAATATAACGACCCATAAAACGAACTGTACTTTAAAATATGGATTAGGAGGATCTTTAGTTAAAAAAAAAAAAAAAAATGTAGAAGCACGTATTAAACTGTAGAATGTTTCTGAAAATTATTATAAAGAAAATTAATTATTCAAAAATATAAATTGTTTAGAAAGTGCTTTATTTATTTTATTTTTTTCTAGTGTTCAGAATTGCATCAAACTTGTTAAGGTGCCTGCATACCGTCGGAGGTGATTTGTTTTAATAATTGAAAAATTGCCTACTTATGTGCATTGTATGATAGAATATAGTAAAAAACAGGGAATAACCTGAAAAAAATATGTAAATTTTAAAATATTTTTATATTTAGGCTCAAAACATGCGTAAAATTTGCGAAAAAAAGCACTTTTACAAAACATCATAAGTCAAATTTAAATAAAGATATTTTTATTCTGTAAATTTTATTTAGATTATTGAAAGGTCCTTAAGGGAGTGAACTACTCTCAAAACTATAACCATGTTATTTAATATTTTAGAGAGGATGACATTTTTATATGTTGAAAAAATCATGAATATACACGGCAGTTTATAACTTCTATCGACAAAAAAAAAAAAAAAAAATAGCTAGATTCATTGTCATAGTTCAATCCCTAAAACAACACCTCTGGAGTATTTTGTGAAAGTTTCATAACGTTTCAATTATAACTTTTGGAGTTATGATGTTTTGGGATAAAGCAAAATGCTAAAAATCTCATTTTGAGAAAAAGCAGAAAACAAATTTAAAAACAAGAGTTTACCTATTAAACAAAAAATAATTTTAATAAGTTCCTGATTTATTTCAAAGCTTTTCATTTTCTTTTTTAAATTCATTTTATATTCAGTAACAAATTTTGATGCTTATATTGAGTAAAACATTTATGTAAACAAACATTTGCGGGTCATTTCAGGTCACTTCCGGTTTCAAAAACTGGCGAGGGATTAATATTAAAATGCCTGTAACTCAAGTTCTAAGCTAGATAGAAACAAAATTGAAACAGATTTAGAAAGCTAAAATGTCAAGCTTTAATACTAACCCAAAAATTGAAAATCGGAGTTTTGACAGAAAATTGCGTTTTGAAGGTAGGTTGGTTTCTTCCTTAATTGGTTTCTTCATAAAAAGTCAAATACAGCAGTTGTGCATAAAATTAAATCAATAGGAACTGGAATTTTGTACAGCAAGTACAGTGTTCATATTTCATTTTCTTTGCTTTTACTATGTAAATAATATTAAAGTAAAATTATTAACTTATTTACAATTTCTTAAGGTACCATTCCTACTATATAAAACACAAACATTGTAAAATTAATTCAAATTGTCATTTTCAATCCTTATTTCTATTTTCATGAATTTTGAGTTAGATTACAATGCTTCTCACATTAGTTATTATTTGCAATTAATTTTAATTTGATTTCACTTAGAAATTCTGATACAGTTCATATTTTGCATGTGTGTGTCATTTGCAACCATTATCAAATTCTTTTTAGTGAAAGAGACATAATTTAAAAGAATATTTTTACTTTATTGGATATAGCGATCATTTGTTGTAACGATCCATATTGGATCTTGTGTGCGACATAGATTTAAAATATATATATATATATATATATATTGCACGTACACTTCTTCTTCTTCTTTTTTTTCCGTAGATAAAAAGCTGTGTGTAGATTCGCAATGTACTTTTAAATTTTCTATACTTCTATTAGATTTTTAAAAGTGCCATTTTTTACGTTTTTCCAGACATTTTCCTTTGAGTACAAAAAGCGTACACCTTTTAATTTCATTTATTTTTTATCATAAAAAGAAATACTTCTTTATACATGAATGTTAAATTTAAAAATTTAATCTGTATAAACAAAAATATTTGTTAAAACTGACGTCATAATACCTTTAAAATTTTATTTAGATTTATTTATTTTAAATTATTAATTTAAATAAATCGAATCGTCTTATATGTTTTTTCTTTTCATTTTTATCATCCGCAAACTAAAGTGGGCACAGTTTTAACATAGAAACCCCTTGGCGAATTCTGTTAGTTTTTGCCAGTTTGGCGAAGAGTTAAAATGGCTATCACAATCGTGCAAGAAAAGATCGTTATGAAAATCACTCGAACTACTTCAGAACCAGCTTTTAAATTTTGTCAAAGGGGTCCTACACTACACTAAAGCTGTTTTTTAATGTAAATGCATATTTAGTTCATTTTAAATTTACCGTGTTTCTGATCAACATAATGAACCTCAAATAATTGAATGTCATTTATATTTTCTTAACGGCTGTATATGACAGTACTTAGCCTGGCTTTGATTTGCGGAAAAAAAGTCACAGCTTTAGTATGGGTCACCCTTGGCGAAATTTGAAAATTTAATAGCTCGGGCGTTTCTCGCCAATGTCTTAACTTACGCATTTGCGATAGCCATTTTAATTCATCGCAAAATTGGTAAATATATATATATATATGAAATCTTAAATAGACCAATTATTACAGCAGACAGGATAATGGCAACCTTTTTGTGTGGTAAAGATCACTCATAAAAACGTCATGGGACAGAAGACAGTACAGCCAATAAATAAGCCAAACTGGCCAACATTGAAATTTTCTCACTAATCTCTAAACTCTGCTTTTCCTTACGCAGACATCTTTTCTCATTTTTGAAAGTTCTTTTTTAAAGTT
The DNA here is from genome assembly GCA_963930645.1 of Salticus scenicus. Classification (NCBI taxonomy): domain Eukaryota; kingdom Metazoa; phylum Arthropoda; class Arachnida; order Araneae; family Salticidae; genus Salticus; species Salticus scenicus. The sequence goes on along the minus strand of OZ005652.1, from coordinate 277,132,763 downwards.
TATATATCTATATATCTATCTATATATATATTAATTTAGATTATTTTGAATATAAAATGATTTTTATCGCAACTAGTGGTTTTTAGATGTCGTTCAAAAAGCTGTAAAGAATGTTTTGTAAAAGCAGGAGTTACAACATTTCACTAATAAGATTTTTTTAAATTTTAATATTTCGTATTTATTATTTAAAAATTATTATTTATTATTTAAAAGCTGAAAATGTAATGTTTTATACAAATTTTGCTTGCTGTATCTTTTAATTAAATAGATTGATGGAAACATTATTCTTTTAGATAATTAAGAAAAAATAGATATGCTTTATTGTGATTTTAGAGAATGAATTTTCTTTTTTCTTTCAGTATGAATCTGTATATTTCCACCCGTGTTTGTGAGATCATGCTGTTACAAGGAATATCACTCGCATACTACGTATTTTTTTTTTTTTTTTTTTTTTTTCAAAATAGCTTTAGAATTATTTGAAAATTGGTGGTTAGATATGAATGTAGTTTCAAACAAAAGTTCTGCTTTGTATGATTATGGTAATCTTTAACTTTTCGTTCTGCAATATATCATACATATCTAAAACTTATTAATTCTAATTATGTAATATTTTTAGTAGCAAACTGCAAGACTTGTTTTAACATAGCTTTAAAATTACATAGAGACGAGTCATATTATTTACAGCTAACAGCAAAATTATGGAAGCACACGCCCATATTCTTTATATTTTATTTTCAATTTGATCGCTAGTTTTATCATCAACTTACTTTTTTATAAACAGCATAAAGACTAAGATCATGACTTAACAAATATTTACTTAACAAAACAGTATTAGGTGCATGCCTTTAAATATCAATTATCGCTAACGATTTAATAATTTTGCTGCCGACTTTATATAAATTTTCGAATAAGCGAAGGGTTCTGTTTAGTATAAGGATAGTAATCTTTGATTTTTCATTCTGTATTAAATCATAAATATCTAGGAATTATTGGGAGTAAGCGTATTCTTTTAGTACCAAATGTTTTAGTAGCGACTTCTTCTTTAAAATACCTTTAGAATTATTTAACGACTAGTTGTACTTATATGTTATAAATGTGCTTTCAAATTATCTTTAGCTACTTTCTATTTAATATGATATCTGTTTAGTTAAAGACTAGAAGCGTGATATAAATGTATTTTTTATTTTGTATGATGATGGTATTTTTTTTTTCACTCTGTCCTAAATCATAAAAATATAGAAATCATTAAGATTAAATATAATTTTTTGTAACAAATGATGTAGTAAGGATTTATAAGAATTATAACCATTTCTCTAAAACTTTCAGCAATTAGATAAATTTTTCAACGAAGCCTCTTAAAATCTGGAACTTGAATTCATAAAAAGCAACTACTATCAAAATTTAATCTGTGGTTTATTTGTTTTTTACTAGCACGTAAAATGAAATCATTTATTTCTATGTCCTACCTTCCCTGCTCTTTTTTTTTTTTTTTTTTCTAAAATACTTTCTCCTGAATAAAATTTCCCGACTTTTATTTCTCCATCAGCTCTGCGCAGTTGCGTCTGTAAATACCATAAAATCTAAACAAAAAAAGCATCACAGTGAAACTTATTCTACTAGGTGTCCAGTAGCGTTATACAGAAAAAAAAATAAATAATCCCTGGTCTTTTTAAATCCCTCGGTCGGAATCACAAAACAGACACTAAAAGCGCAAATCACTTCAGATAGGGGGTACACATAAAAGGCAGAAGGGGGTCAAAATCTGGACTTTTTTTCTTCCAATTTTATTCTGTCATACAGCTTCTGACCAACCTCTTTATGGTTCATAAACCACACAAAAACACCATAGAAACATTGAATCTGGACCCTGCAGATAAAGTTTGTGAGGCTTGCAGGATCGGAAATAAAATTTCGATCAGATGGTTCTATAGAAACGACCGTGGTCCGACAGGATTTTTTCTTCTTTATATTATTAAGATAGTCAGAATACATGATGCGATGAAATTAGTAATTAATTCCAGACTACTCCCGTGCAAAACGAAATTTTATTATGATTGGTTTTCTTTCATTGTGATACATAATATTTTAATTAAATAACCGAAAAAGTTACAAAACGTTTAAAAAAATTAAATAAAACTAATAAATACTATGAATAAATATTAATAAGTTAGAATTTAATGCCATAAATTATACGGTACTATTGTCTTTCAAGAGCCAAGTAGAAATACTTATTTATACTACTTGCAATTAATACTATCTACCTATATTTGAGTTTGATACTATCTTCTTATATTTGCGATTAATACTATTTGGTGACACTGAGTTGTCAATTTGTAGAGACATTTTTTATTTAATAATCCCCACAAATATTGAAGTATGATGTTTGATATACGTGATAGCATATATTGAAAGAACGATGTTTGAAGTATGAGATAAGAAATATTGAACGATGGTGTTTATATATGTGAGAGAAAAAATATTGAGAAATGATGTTTGATATATATGATGGTCGGCATTTAATTGGACAATAATTGTCATAAAAAATGAGCGATGCATATTACATAAAAAGTAAGTCCCTACGAGTTGGCAACGCTCATTCGATACAGTACTCTCGCATTTAAGTCTACATAAGCAAAGAAGAAATACATATCTATACGTGATTAATACTATGTATATGCATTATGCATGTACCACAAGCGTTTAATGTATGATATGATGTAAATTTTCTTATCCTTTTATACTATTGTAAATTACAGTTTTAATTTACATGTCTGTGCCTGGAAGGTAAAGGACACCATGTTACAAAAACGTAATTTTTTAGAAATGATGTTAATGATGTTATAATGAAATGCATTTTGTCATGAATAAAGAATAATTATAAGAAAAAAAATTCTTTATGTACCATGTTTTTAAAATTTCTGTTGAATTATAGCTATAGAACTACATTAGCACTTTATCAATGTGTATAAAATTTTTAAAGTGATAATGACGTCAATTTTTATGAGATGTATAATTTAACTTTTTACAATCTTTTAGCGTTCACGTTTAATTAAATGTATTTATTTTTATGTCTAAAGAAAATGAACTCGTATTTTTTTTTTTTTCAACAATTAAATTATAACTAATATTTTAATGGCTATTTTTATAGCTATTAGGAGGTTATTATTTTCATATCTTAATTAATTTAAAGAAAACTAATCGAAAATTTGAAAATCGGGCTTCGAAGTATTGTGTTGTTATCGGGTTCTGAGCTATTCTGAAAGTTTCAAATGTGTAGCTAGCAGGGAAGTTAGTAAAAAATCGATTGAAAGATTGGTACGGGTCAAACAAAAATAGAAGTTAATAAAAACATGGTAAAATGGATATGGACTCCTCTTCCATGGTCATATCTCTTTTATAATAACCGGATATAGTGCTTAATGTTTCTATATGCACAAAATATACATACCAAAGACATGGAACTAACACTTTTCACAAAATGGATATGGTGTCCTTTACCTCCGGGGTATAGATATATGTTTTATACAATTATTCAGTGTCATTTTATATTATTTTAAATTATAGTTTTATTTCCATAATATTTTCATTGTTAAATTGCTCATTATTATAAATAAAATGTCTTTTTCTCTATCACATGTTTATTTTTCTTTTATTTTTAAATTTTGTCACGATTTGCTATACATGACATGCATTTCTTTCTGTTTTAGAACAAAACTTTCAAAACAAATATTTATTACCCATGTATGAACCTTTTAAGCATCTGCACTGTGACCATTTGACAAAACTAAAAGAAAATCTTCCTATAAGGTTTTTGTATGTTACATAATTTAGCATAAACAGCGATAGAACTGATAAAAAGAAAAAGAAAAAAATTCACATTAATTGTTGTTGCTGTTGTTGTTGGGGAGGGGTGGGGGGTGGGGTGTTCTTTGAGACCTCGAGCTGCTAGGGCTGTCGTCTCAGTTGGTCCAAATATTACAGGAAGTTATAAGACAAAATTGGCACAACTTATCCAAAGCTATTCAAAACCGATTGGTGGGTAGAAAAAACCCAAGAGTGGAATGACGAAAGATTCTTGAAGAACAAAATTTTTGAATGAATACCGGGAAGGATCTGAAGTTATCACTATTCAATAACGATGATGAATGCGATTCTGCGATTTCCCAAAATGATGAATGCGATTCTGCTGGTAGCGACCACAAGAAAGGAGAATGTGCTCGGTGGTATCCGTCACTTTACAGTAATCACAAACTCCGTTGTCAATAAGGTTAAAGCGATACAAAAGAGCTGAGATTATGATCATCTTGCAGAGAATTCGGGATATTAAAACATCGTCCCGCCTATTACATGACCAGGAGCAAGTGATCCTGATCGAAGAAATTTCCCCATGGGAGAATATATATTTGCTCTGACGAAACATGTGGGAAGTAGAATCTTTGAAGCATTTAGTCGAATACTTTATTAGGTCTCCAGGAGTAATCCAATCCAGCAAGACGTCCAAAGATCCAGTATCTTTTGCAATTCTATCTGTTTTTTCATTCAGGGGAATTCCTCTGTGACCAGGGACGCATGCCTGCCGAATCCGAATACTAGTAGTGCAGGACGACGCGCAACAAATTTTTTTGTGGAGTCATAGGATAATCCGAGGAGATTTGATGAAGACTGACTGAAGAGCAGATAGTACCGACAGGCGTCGGTACTATCCGTAACTATTCGTCGGTACTATTCGTCCGTAAGGATAATAAATGACGAACTTAAGGAAGCTAGTTCATCGATCGCCGTACCGATAGCGAGAGTTTCGGCAATGAAGATTGAATTAATATGAGAGATCCTATATCTAAATTGAGAATCAGAAGAGCATATCCAGCGATCGCTGTTAGGGTCTAAGATTTGGTCGCGTCGGTAGAAAAAATATCGTGGTTAGACAAGAACTCTGAAATAAAGGACAAGAATAAGGACTTGGTGATAGGATTATTCAATGCTCTGTTCTGGAAAGCGAAGTCACTAAGGTGGAGGTAGACTTTACCTTGAGCAGCGGGCTGAGGAAACTGGAAAGGTACTAAACTATCTAAGCTGCTAATTTCATCAAGCCCCTCAATGCCATGAGAGGAGAAATCGAGTTGTAGTTCTTTATTAGAGTCATCAACTTCATTCAGGAAACACCAAAGAGGGGACCAGGTGCAAAGCGAAAGCTGGCAAATCTAGAATCTGAATGACTGCATTTTATGGCCTATTGAAAGGACGTCAGCATGTTTGCGAAAAACATGAATGGGCACCCAAGAAGAAAGACCCAGACAGCATGGAGACCACAATTTTAGAAAACTTCAACTTTATTGATTAGTGATACACTAGTCGAGGTCAGAGTAGCGGCTCCACATACAACTAAGCTTCCAATTGAGGACGAAAACATCATAATAAGATGATGTGATCGAGCACCTTTCGAACGCAGGTAGTCTATATTCTTCTTAAAGCCCCCCCCCCTCCCCGACATGAGAAGTTAAACCCCAAAAATTTGACCTCATCCGTCCAGTCAATGAGGCCACTGTTAATGCTGAAATGAAAGTCGCACACGCCAGTCCTGCGGGAAAAGTTTATTGCGTGACATTTGTTTGTTCGAATGGAGAGCTTCCAGTAGGACCACCAACGGGAAACGTTCTGAACGGCAGCCTGAAGCTTCCTGTGACAATAACTTAGGGAATCATCAAAGCAATAGATTAAAATATTATCCGCATATACTAAACATCTGATATTATAATTCAGTGTTTCAAGGAAGTCAGATAAAAATATGATAAACAAAATGGGGCTAAGGACCGCGCCTTGCAGAACAAGGGAGATACCAAGAATAAACTTTTTCTTCCTTTTCGCACTCGTAACATCTTGGTGGAGCATCATGACAGCCGTCTGGCTGTCCCGAAAGCGTACACAGCCCAAGTGTCTATGATCAAGAGACCTGTTTTTCAGGAAGAAAGTGCTTATCCGCTGGGCAATCATACGCTCACCAATTTTGCAAAACACAGAAGTGAGAGCAATCGATTGATAAAAAGACGCTGAACGCTTTGACTTATCAGGCTTCACAATGGGGAGAATCAATGCAGAAGTCCAATCAGGTGGGATATTCCCCGTAAGAAGAGAATCGTTATAAATTCCCAGTAGCAACTCCAGAGAATGAAGACCAAGATTCTTGAAATAAAAGAGCGGGAACTCTGTCCTCACCAGGAGTAGTAGACTTTGTTCGCTGAATTGCAGAAGTCATTTCGGACATGAAGAAGGGTTTATTGAGAGACTCGTCATGATCGGTCCCTAAGTGAGCGGAAGAGGGAGTTGATTATATCCACCACTATAAAAATCTGCGAAGATCTCAGCTTGGGCACTAGCATCCGAGGCAAGGTTGACGTCGTGAGAGTGGCAGAAGTGAGACTCAGGAGAAGACGAAGGGCGATTTGTAATTTTACAGAACTCCATGAACAATAAATATGGGTCACTAGCATTCTTGCAAGCAGAGTCCCAAAAAGCGCCTTTTTGCATCTTTAATGGCCTGACGGAGTAAAGCGGAGGACTTCTTGTATTTTATCCAGAAATCTACCGAAGACAACTGCGTATTTTTTTTTTTTTTTTTGAGAAAATACTTCTTTTGGGATAGAAGTGTCTTACAGCGGAGGGATCACCAGGCAGGAAAAGCTTTCGGATGATGATTTAAAACACGAGAGTTATTCTCCATAGTGCGCTGCACGGAGGCGGAAAAGGCCTCATAGTTCACAGAGCGAATGGACAAGAGAGAGGCATCAACCATGACAGATACGTGACCAATGATAGCATAAACGTGGCGGCAGAGAAACAAAGGCATACTCCAAAACAAGAGACAGGAAAATTATCGCTGCCTAAAATGTCGTCGATCACTTGGAGAGAAATTCCAGCAAGAATATTAGCTGAGCATAACAAGGGATCCAAAAGGGAGAGTGAACCATTCGGTGACACATGAGTACCAAAAGAAAAATTGATCAAGAAAAGGAGCTTTCGGCTAGCCACTCAACAAAAGCCTTTCTGTAACGGAAAGCGTGGGGCGCACCCCAGAATGAGTGTAGGACCAGGATGAGGGTAGGACCAAGAAGGCCATGACAGAGGTTGCGGAGATCCTCAGTGACAGAACCAGCACGAGAGTGCACATTGGTGATGTTCAAACAATCCGAACCTGAAAAGATGCGAACGCACATAATCTCATTTTCCGTAGAAGACAAATGAGCCAGGACAAGCGACGAAGAGCGGGGTTGGTTAATAGCGATTAAAAGTCCTCTGCCATAACGGGACAACCTGTCCCAGCGGTAAATCACCTTTCCAGGAATACCTTTCCGGGAGTTTTCCCAGGGCGAAGAAAAGGTTCTTGAAGGACCAAAATGTCAAATGAAGGAAAGAGCGTGTGGTTGAGAAAGGCAAGCTTATTCGAGATACCTCTGCAGTTCCATTGAAAGAGCTTAAGCCATCCCATAAAAAGAAGGAAAAGGAAAAAGGCACAAAAAGAAAACCTACACCCTGCAGCTTAACAAAAAAGAAGAAAAAAAACAGCTAAAACAGCGAAAGAATTATCTATTTGGAGTCGCTGGAGAACACCGGCGTTTGCGCTTTTCGGGAAAAGAGGTCCCTCATGGACTCCTGAAAGCTTTTAATCGACGCAGTTAGAGTAGATATAGCATAATGTAACGAGTCCAAGTTTTTTCTGATGACTCCACGTAGAACTTTGACCATATCGTTTGTGCGAGTTTCTATGGAATTCTGTATAGAGCTCGTGTCAATATATTTTGTGTTACATGTAACTTTGGCATATGACGCCTCCTTTAACGATTTTTTTTGTAAAAGATCTGCAGTCTTCTTGAAAGATAAGATGTTCTTGCATTTGTAGTTACGAAATTTAATTTCCTTGACCCTGAACGGGCATTGGTTATAGTCAGATGATGCTCTCCAGAGCAGTTAGCGCAGGCCAACGAACCAGAGCAGGGCCCCTCATGGGAGATACCACATGTAGCGCATATTTGGTTTTGTTCGCATTATGCTGAAACAAGATTGAATTTGAATCATCTAGTACACTGCCTTTGCTATCTATGAATTGGCGAATAGGTTGGACAGAAAACAGCTTTATTTCTAGCGGGATGAAAGCACCAAGGGTGGTAATGAGCACAGGGAGTACGTCTTTAGTGCAGTTTCTTTTTACACATCTACACAGTTCAAGGATGTGCATTGTGTCACTACTTTCTATGTCCTGAGTCAGCTCGCTCAGAGGAATGCTAACCGGGATGTCAAAAATCGGAAAACCATTTGCTATATTCTCCCAAATCACCCGAGAGTAGACTTCCACCCCCGAAAAATTGGAAATATTGCATATTTCTTGGGCACAATTTACATCAGAAGTGCTTATATTGAGGCTGCCAACTCTTGTGCACCGCACATTCACAATTTTTCGTAGGTCTTAATTTTAGCCTTAATTTCTGCGTATGTAGTACGTGGGTCACGTTTAGGGTCCGCTCCGGCAACAGGACTGTTTATGAAGGCATTAAAATTTGTACCCCCATTGCTACCTGCCATTTCAAGCAGGTTGCTCATCGGACCAGAGGAATGTAGGAAATTTTGATTGACATTGGCAATAGAACTATTTTCACCTACATTCAGGGCCATTTCTACATTATTTATGTCGACATTTGGGTCTGCAGTAGACTCCACGACGTTGAACCACGAGTAGGCCATGCAACATAATTATTATAAACACATAATAAACAGATAGAACAATTACCTAAATTTCAAAACCAGAAACCAATAAAGAAGATTCAACACTTACATTTCGTTTGACAAACAAGGGAGAAATAAAAAACAAACCACACTATGCGATAGATGAAACCCCCACAAGATACAGAAAAGACACGCAACAGCAAAAGGAACCGCTTACAACGCGACTATCGCATGCACTCCAACACTAACTGAGATTCGAACTTAGTCAAAATGAAAACATTAAATATGCCTACGTTATTACACAGTTTCTGAAACGCAAAATGATTAGTTTATCTGTTGTGCTTTACATTATACACTTTTAATGTTATGAATTAAAATGTGGCCATAATATGAGTAGATATATAATATATAACTATTTAGAGATTCAATACAAAGCCAAATATCTGGGGTAGAATTTTATTTAAGCTATTGAACACAATTTTCACGAGAAAAATCCAGGAATTTTTTTTATATAAATTTTTAGCTATTGAATTAGTATATTTGAAATTTATATGCAAAATATACAATTATATATATATATATATATATATATATATTCTTTTTTTTCAGAGAAAAAAATTATTTATTTTCCTGTTAAATGTTCCATTACATTTTTAATACTATTTTCATTACTAAATTTTCATTTATTTAAAAATTAAATAAGGTTTATAAAAACCATTCCATCATAATTTAACGACATGATAAAAATGCATAGATTCCTTATAATCTTCTTTTGTGGTATAGTAGAGAATTAAAAAAATATCAACTGTTATGATTACTCAAGCATTTAATTAAAAATGTTTAAGCATTGTTTTAAATTTACTTCATAAGATTCTCAGAAACCGTTCTCCATAAATATTAAAAAATCTCAAACAAATTGGTATTGTTATACCTCATGAATTTTTTCCGCAGGATGTTTTTGTTTATGTTCTGTGTAATTTCATTCTGGTTTAATATAGCTCTGAACTTAATTTAAATAGCACTTTTTAAAAAAATTCCATTTTCTCTTTAAATCCTCCTTAAAATATATTACTTTTACAAACTCGAAAATAACATGTTGTATTTGTTTCAAGTAAGATAAATATTTATACGGAATATTTTCCTTATTCTCTTTCTTTAAAGAAAAACATGATATGAATATTGAAATATCATGCAAATGTGTATCATTTGCATCAGAAATTCCTTTCTTTTTATCTTTTGACGGAAACATTATCTTGTTCCACTTTTATCTTTCAAATAAATATTTTTGCTTCCGAAAAAAACTGTTTTGTAGCACTAAGTGCTGTTAGCTTTGATCTTTAATGGAATATATTTTTCAGGTTTGGAGCTAAGATTTTACTCCATTTAAAGTCTGAAATAGAAATTGTTAATGCCACTTGCGTGTGACTGAAGCAGATATTTCGCAGCAATTGCTTGAAGTATGATATGCGATGTGATGTTGTCATTATTTTGCTTTAATAATGCATGCAATGGTAAAGTCTAGTGCTTTTCTTTAATTATAACAAAGAATAATGATCGTACGATTGGGTTAGATTATAAAATCTTTAACAATTCATTTACCAATTTGCTTACTTATTACTTCGTTTAATCTTTATTTTTTTAGCTTTCATGGAAGGTGTTAGAAACGAAAAACACATTTAAAGATAGACTTCCTTCAGTTTCTCGTGATATTCTGTAATACAGAGTGAACACAAAATTCTTGGTACGTTTGGAAATTTAATATAAAGACAAGTTATTGACGCTCGAGAGTACAGTTTGTATCCTTCTTCATGGGATAAATTGTTTTATTTAAACAAATATAAAATTGAATTACAAATTTTTTTCGTATATATTCTGTATTTTGAAAAAAAAAAGAAAGATAAAAATACGAAAAATGCAAGGCAACCAAATAAAGAGCATTAAGTTTGTGAAATTTACTACAATATTTCAATGTATGCGCTCTTTATAGCTTAAAACACATCCAAACTGCGACCCAATTCAATTCATGTGTTTGCTAGTATTTTTTGTGAAAGAGGCTGCAATACAGTCGTTATTCGTATCTTGAATACCTTAATACAAACCACAGGGAAAACGTACACTTTAACCTACCCATATATAAATAAAAAGAAAACAAGATATTTTAGGACCGAGGTTGCAATAACAAAACTACAAATTACGCTACATGTAGAAAACCAAGGATAAGAGGATCTGAGGGAAAATTTTGGAACTAATTATATATATATATACATATTTTTTTGTTCCATTAAACCAAAATTTTCACTATAAAAAGCATAATTGTACAGACTGTGCACTCATACGCCGTTGTTTAGTTTTATTACACATTTTAAAATATCTAAAGGATTTTTGGCTACCCTGTACATCTGAATATTTTTGAGGGGACCTATCTATCAATTTGTAATGCTAATCATACCATACTCATCCATAAACATGCACTAAAACGTGTAATTTTACACACACTCCAAATATATCTTTTCTCTGCGGGTTATAAAACCTCCTTTTTATATGAATCCTTCCATTATCTTCACATTGTTAAAAAATGCTCAATATTTCACCATACAAACGGTGATCTAAGTTTCACTATTTTAGTAGTGCTTTAATGAGCACTGGGAGACTTTGCATCTGTGGCATCATGCGGATGGCATTTTTGGCTGTCGCTCGAATCAGTACATTAAAATGGAATACTTATTTATCTTATTGATTGATTCGTTTATTTCTAAAAACAATGTAGATATGACTGCATTTCAACAGTTATTAAGACAAAGGAACCTTTTATTGTAACAGATTGCTTCGAGCCACCTGGTACGGCAATAGCCGTAAACGTCATTCACGAGATGCCACTGGTGTTAAATCTCACTATTTAACACTATTTTACTTACTTAGCGCAAAAAATTATATAATTAGTGGTTTCAGCTAAACTATTCTTCTGATGAAATGTTCAGCTTAATTTTTAATAGTGCACAGCATAGGTCTCAGCAATTGACTTTGACACAGAAACAATACCACAGGTTTATCGAGATTTTTAAATACACTGCCTATAGATGAGTCACAAAACCTTTTGATACACAGCAATGATAGGAAACGAAACAAGCCACGTGAAGCATTTTTACAAAGTAGTCTTCAGCATTGTGAATTTTCTATTCTCGACTGGAGATCGTATACATGATTTGAAATTGGACTCTTGGTAAGTCTGAAATTGTGTTTTACTGCTGAATAATGCCAGAGTATTTATGATGCTCATCTACTTTCATATATTCCTTTTCGACAGCTAACAAAATAAATCGTTTTTCAGCAAAACAATGCATCGTGTCATAACTCCTTAATTATATTCAAGTGGTTGAATAACCATTTCACAGATATGCTTGACCTTTTTAGGTTTTCAGAGTCACCTGATCTTAATCTAATCGTGTACATTTGATGTACAACTGAGAGAGATGTCCAAGTCTTAGACTATCTCCTATCTAGTCTTCACAAATTATGCAAGATTGTTCAAAGTAATGGATGTTTATGAATTTTCTGTTTTCATAGATTACCGCGTCTTTTGTAAGCTCACAATAAGATCATTTACTACCATTATTTAAAAAAAGAAGGTTCTACAAAAAAAAAAGAAGGTTTAAAAAAAGAAGGTTCTACAAAAAAAAGAAGGTTTAAAAAAAGAAGGTTAAAAGAAGGTTCGCTGTTAGACAGTTATTCTTAATTCAGTTGCTCTTTGGTGTATTAGAAAAAGATTTCAATGTGTAGCATCTTTACAGTTTAAAAAAATTCACCATACCTTGACAAATTTGGATCTAAAAAATAAACATAAGTTATAGAGTATTTTATGAATTTTACAGTACATTATATAACTATGAACATAAAATTTTTATTAAGGAATAAACTGTTACGAGATTTTTATAATTAAGTTAAATATACACTACATAATAATGCAGCTAGTTATTTTGTTTAATAATGATAATACAAAATAAAATCAGAAACTATATTACATACTTATAAGACTGAAAGAAAATAATGTAGCTTTTTATTTTTTTTTTAATTAAAATTTTCTTTATGTATATATATATAAAGATTAATAACTTCAAATTTCATTTCGCCGAATAAATATTTTCTCCATTTTAAAAATGAGGAATTCAGCTTCAAAAAACTTTTGTGTGGTGTGTATACTAAAAATCTAGAATAAGAAAATTTAATTCGAAAAATGAGAAGATTTTTTTTTTCTTTTTTCATTTTCTCGTTCCTAAAATGAAACTGCATGAACAAGAAAAACATTTTGTTACTTATTAAAATTTAAATTCTTTCGCTGCTTCCGTAAGATTTCGTAATTTAAAATATTTTTTGAAAAGAAAATGTTTACCTTAACGTATCCTTTGTGGGATGCATATCATTAAAATAAAGTATCTAATTCTTATCCTCTTTCATTTTAGTCAACATTCTTTTCAAACGATCGATATATTTTCAAATTTTGTTTCTAATACATAATTATTAAAAAAAAAAAAAAAAAAGAAAAAAAAAAAAAAAAAAAAAATGCTGGTTTTGCTTGAATTACATTAGTATATGTAATGGAAATAACGTTTCGTGAATATTAAAAGACTTGATTTAAATAGCATATTTATTCGGAACTTTGTGTCGAATTTAAAAGCAAATTTTTCTTAATAAATTATTAATTATTTAATCGCGTATTTCATTTTATTTCAAAAGCCAATAAATAAGAAAAAAAAAAAAAACGTTTAAAAAAATAATCTTCTTAGAAAAAAAATATATATATAATTATCAGTAGTTATATTTGTTTATGGGGTTCAATATCCTATACGTCAGCAACAAGGTAGATCCAGACCTCTCTCTTCGATTTCATGCTGAACATTTCTGGGTAAATACCCTAACAGCACATTTACCCGCAATACTTCCTAAGGATGACCCTTTCATCCTTAGGATACCCTATAGATGTCCTGAAAAGAAGATGTGTTGTTAAAGTAAGCATAAATATGCTGGTGAAAATATTGTTAATGCATTGTTTATGGTGTCCTGCATTGGTAGCTGTAGGATAATTCACACTAGCTTTTTCTTTTTCTTTCTTTCTTTCTTTTTTCTTTTTTTTTTTAGGAAACAGAAATTTATAAAGAAGTCAAATGTAGAGGGTGTGCTCACCTTTATGCGAAATTAGAATACCCGATGATTTGTTATTGAAATCTCGCATGTGTTACTGCTTTACGATTGAATCTTAAGAAGATGCGATGTTGAAATATCAGACGAACTAAAATTAATGAAATAATAGACTTTCTTTAAAATAAAACTTCAAATATCGACGAGGACACGCTGAATATAAAATATTTAACCTGTCCTCGTAAAGTACAAAGTAAATGTGGAAAGCACGTACCAAACATTCATCGACTTCGTACACGGTCAAACATAAATGCACTATCTAGCAGATCTCAGCGGTCAGTAACATGTTTTACATCTTCAGTAACAGGTTTCCAGTTCCAGTACCAGGTTTCCAGTTCCAGTACCAGGTCCTGTACATTTAATTGTATAAAAAGAATGCTTTATATTTATATCCATAGTATTCTTGCAGGAATATTGACTAAATTGCTATCTAGATTATGATAAAGTTACAAAACTTGTACCCTTTCTTGGCATGACTTACGCAAATTTAATCTGTTTAAACAGTGAAAATTTCGTCCAGGATTTTCCAAATGTGCCTTTTTGTAAGACTAGAAAATTCTTAGATCTTTCCCGTACTTCTTTGCGAATGCGCGAGAATGATTAATGATTTTAAAGTTTCCGTTACTGTTCATTTTATATGGTCCCTTTATAAGCTGGTCATTTTATAAGCTGGTCACATGTATCCGCATTTTTTTAATGTATCATATCTTTTAAAAAATTTTCGGTCACTACAGGAAATCGTACTCGAGTTAGCTGCAATGCCCATCGAGCTTTCCGTTTATATTTATCGTAAAGTGAATTATTTCCACAATTAGATAATTTTTTCATAATTACTGTCATTAACATCCAGCAGAAAAATATATTAAATGGTATTTGGGAAAGGTATACGATGTTTTACAGACACTTTATAACATAAAAACTTAATGCATTTCGAATATCACACGGGGATTGAGTTGAGTTGGTGAATCTTCAGATGTATAAGTTTCAACAACTAGCTGTCGATTTGTAAAAACAGTCAAAAAAAAAAATGCTCTCAGGATTTGAAAAATAACCTTTTTTAGCGAAAATCACGGACATGCAAAGACCACCACTGAGCGACAACGGTAATTTTAGTTATTTTCTAAAATATAATCTTTGATGTATGTATTTGTGTGTACTTATGAAAGCTAAAAGTGCAGAGCCAAGCATAGCAGAGTTATTAAAATTGATAGTCCGATACATTGACGAATAACAGACGAGAACCCCAGAATAATTTAGAATTACATTTTCTTTTAATTGTATCTTTTATACGATTTTGAAGTTTTGTGTGGGCTTATTACTCGGCTTTTGTATATTTTCGAAAAATGTTAATGCTCTACCAGAGAAATCAGACAGTTTTAATTTCAAAAATTACTATTATTATTATTGGAATTGGAAAAACATTTTTTTTTTTTTTTTAATTTTTAAAATATTTTAAGACATTTCACTCATTAAAAGGCTTCAGGTATTTTAATGAATTTCAATTTAAAATACTTACATCCATGACAATTCTAGGCAGTTTCGGTTATTAATTACATTTCAAAATTGCTGAAGTGTTATACTCATTTTTGAAATGGACTCATTTTTGAATATATGAATTAAATTATATTTATGTACCTTCTCACAGTCTGTCAGTGTTTTTATTTTAGGAAACAAGTTATTTAATATAAAATCACGAAAAAGCGAGTAAATGAAATAGTGAATGATCTATGTATTGAAAGTTCTGTTCAATAACGTTTTATGTATTTTTATTCCATTTTGACATTGTCTTTTAAGAACTCCTTTCAAGAATATTTAATTAATTTAGGTTTTTAAATATTCCATTCACTTTTGTGCTTCAGAATATTATGTTTTAAGGACAAGTGATTTTTAAAAAAGTTTAACTATTTTGCAGCTTTTTATATTGCTTTAGTGATAATAAATATTTTAGTTTTTTTAATAATATTTTATTGTTCTTAGTGCGTAAGAACTGATGTTAAATGCAGCATATAGAATTGATGGTGCCAGCAAACATGGTCAACGAATAGACCATTAGTGTTTTCCACTGAGGAAGGGTACTGCATAAGCCTGCAAGAAGGAGTTAGCGACATTCAGCATATTCAAGATTTGTGAAAAGTCTGTGAGAGTTTGCCAGGGTTAGGTTTGTTTAATGCAGTATACAGGGTTGAGGGCGCCGCAGGTGTCACTGAATAGAAACTTTCTACGGGCAGAATTTCTAGAGTTCAGAAACGAGGTGGTCACTGAAGGCGTATAGCATAAAGTTTAAATAATTAAGTACTACTAACTGTATATTGCTAAAAATCCTTCCTAAAATTGTTTGTCGACCAAGTTTAAGAAGTCGATATGTTAACGTAGCGCTCGCATCATTTTACCTAAATGTTTCAAGCTAATTAATCCCCTTCGCCACTCCCACATTTTATACATTTGAATGTTCATGTCTTCTTCTGAGATTTGTTTAAATTAACCTTCTTATATTTCGTGTCAACTTCAATACCATTATGAGGTATTGTCAGTGTTTTTGTACTTTCTTATGATATTTTGATAATCTTTCTTGTTTTTTCTTATTTATATTTCATTTCATTTATTTATTTATTTATTTATTTATTTATTGCAGATGGAACCGAAGCATGATCAAGAAACAATATTACAAATTTTTGAACGAGTCAAGAGACAAAATAATTGGAGATTTATTTCATTCCGAAGAAAATGACTTTGCATAAGAATTTTACTTTCTATCTTATGAATTAGTGCTCTCGTCTTCAGTTACTTGAAGACCAGAGCGAGTTCCAGTTAAGGTATAGCTGTTCGAACTGTAACTGATTAAAGTGAAAAATATTCTGTGCTATCTTCTATCGGAGAAACTGATTCACCGTAATCGAAAATTCATAATTAACTCTGACAATGCATCTTCTATACATGTTTGTGTCAGTAACTGCATTCATGTACTGTATATATTTTGAATATGGAAATGGATATAAAAGAATTGACAAAATTTTCGTCAAACAAATGACGATTTTGCATTTTCTTTCTAAGAGTATCAGAATTAAAAATGCGCAACAAGTTCCATAAAAAGTCAAATTGTGTAGAACGTCCTTTAAATAACTCACAAGATTTCCTAAGGTTAATATTCATTTATCATTTTTTATCTCATTTCTATATTCTATATATATATATATATATATATATATAGTAAATGGCGACAATTTTTTAAAAATAAATAAAGGGAATTTTTAAATTGCAATCTATGAGTTAAATTGAAGATTAAAAAAGTAAAATAAGCACCTTTTATATGAAGGAATAGTACGGAGCAAATATCGACTGTAATAGCTCAGTTGATATAGAGATAGGATGGTATTATGGGCCTTGGTCTAGATATATCCCGGGGAAGTCGCATTTTGCGCGACCAATCTACCAAATACCGTTAGTATAAATTGTCAAATATGTATAAATATGTATTTCTTTATAATTGAAGCATTTCTTCCTACGCAACATAATTTATTACTGTAACAAAAAACTACGTTCCCAATCACTTACTTTATACAGTATAAAAATAGTCCTAATATTGAATGTAATGTTTCAGATCATTTCATTTTTATATGATTTCACATTTTTCATTGAATTGATCTATTATTAGGGTAGTTTTCAAAAACTTTTTGCAATTTTTACTCTTTTTTTTTTATTCTTTTGAGAAATGTATGATGTTTTACGCTTAATTACGTCTTAATTTTTACAAAAGAGGGAATTATTTTACTAAAATATAAATTCCCTGGTAAATTTTCTGACTATTTTTTGAGATGAATGTCCTCGAATTAATTCGTGTTTTTTAAATTTTGTCATAATATAAATATTTTTAATCAGTGAATAAATTATATATTTTTATTTTTTAGTGAATAAATACAACTTTTCTTCTAAAATAAAGTGGAAAAAATGCATATTAAAACATTTCGTTGTATTATTACGAAAAATTATTTTAATCTCTACTGTAATAGTGAATTTAATAATGCTTAATGCTTTATGCGAGGATTTTTTCTTTTAGCATCAATATTGTATTTTATATTAAAATAAAAATGTATTTAATAAATTCGTAAAAGGTTTACAGCCTAAAATGTAATGAAATTTTTTTATAAGGAAGCACCATACATTTCAGAAACTCACAATAATTGTTTTTGTTTTAAATAATAGCACGAGCATCTTCATCAGGAGAAAACATTCGCAAGTGCAGTATATGAGAACTACTGGTTTACAGGCTTTTTCCCTGTCTGATAAAAGATTTTACTACTATTTCGATACGAAACAATTATGAAAATTTTTGCCAAAACAGGGAAATATTCTTAAAAACAAAAAACAATATTTGTTTTGTAGGGGCCGAAAACTGGGTCTTATCAACTAAGCTTTTTCCAGGCTTGAGTGATAGATATTCATTTATTTTGGACTAAAAATATAAGCAAAGCAATTGTCAAAAATGATAAATGCCTATTTTTTGTTTTCAGAAATTCACATAATTTGAATAAATTTTCTAATTCTTCACATTAAAGAATATATTATTTATTATTATTATTATTTATTTTTCATTTTTTTCGATTAATTTTTTCTACTATTTAATAATGTACGGAAATTTTTTAATAAGTAATATATATATATATATATATATATATATATATATATATTATTAAAGTACATCGCGTTTTCGTAAACATAAAGCTAGAAACTTCTTCTTTCTTAATGTTTTCTATCCAGATAAATTTGGAGGCCAGCCAATTCTTACAATGTTCTTTTATCCATAATTTAAAGTACAAAATATATGTAATAA
This sequence comes from Salticus scenicus, assembly GCA_963930645.1. Lineage (NCBI taxonomy): Eukaryota > Metazoa > Arthropoda > Arachnida > Araneae > Salticidae > Salticus > Salticus scenicus. The sequence goes on along the minus strand of OZ005652.1, from coordinate 277,114,027 downwards.
TAGGATTTATTCAATTGGCAATTCAGAAGCATATTATTTATATATATATTATATTATTACTTCTTTTTCTAACCAGCAGAAAATATTGGGATAATATAAGGAACATATTACTCTATTTGATATCACAATTGAACTACATGAAATTGCTCAAAATAGATGTTATTTTAAATAAGAATGGAACAACATTAAAGAAAAAATTTTGTTTTCATTCTGCGTAAGATAGTTATAAATAATAACTCATTTCATAAAAAATTGTTTTTCAAGTGGGTAAATGTTGTTTAAATTGAAATGTGCTTTACTGATGATATAATATTATTTTGAAACTCACAAAACACAAACGAAAAGATATAAAAATTGCTTTATTGCTTTATGTAAAGACAATTTTGGATTTTTTGCTATATATTCATGACACACACATACACACACACACACACACACACACACACATATATATATATATATATATATATATATATATATAGAAATAGGTTATCAATGAATAAAATAAATTATAATGAATAAAATGAATAAAAGGAAATAAAACCCCAAAATACACCGAGATCTTCATCAGGGAGGCCCCTCAGTTTTTTCTCCTTTTTTGTTTTTCTTATCTTTAAACTCATAAATTTGTTACAATAGTTACCTATATATATATATATACACACAGAGATAGGGAGGGATAGAGAGAAAGAGAAATTGGCAGGTATAGTATCCTAATCGATAAAATACTTTTAACGTTATTAAGAAATTCTTTCAACACATTTTTAATACAATTTTTTTTTTTTTTTTATGTTTTTGTTGTTGTGAAATATGTCTTTTTAACGAACATTTGAGAAAATTAATGTTATTTCTTTATAACAATTTGTTCCCTGTAGATTATAGAATATTTTCAAATATAGTATGTGTATTTTTTTTTTTTTTTAAACAAATTTCTTGAATTCCGAAGCACGCGAGGTTTCGTTTATGATAATCCCCTGATAATGAAATCCTTCCCCACACTCTACAACACAGTACTTTTAAGAATTGTCTACCGGGTCACCTTACAAACTTTTTCCAAGGGCAAGTAATGTAAGGCTGGAATCACAAGGGTCAAAAAGCAACTTTCTTGCCGAAAATTAGACCAACGAGTCACTGTGTAGTTGAACTGTACAGAGCAGGAGGTTTGGAAGATGAAACTGAAAGATAGAATGATTGCAGCCCTCACAAAATCTACCACGATCATTGGGCGAACCACCATGCCGAAGATAACTGCAACTAATGTTAGGCTTGGCTTGAGACATGAATTTAAGGAATTGCAGAGAGTTCTTGAAGATCAATGAAAGAAAGGCGCATTTTCTAGATTCGGATTTGAAGTACAGTTGAATTACATAACATCACGCATTTTTTTAGCGCCATTTACAAAAAATTATGTAGTTAAATGTTAAACTAACATCAACATCGCATATACCACACAAAATTAAGGGTAAAGTTTTCGAAAGTGTTTGCGATGATTAAAATTTAAAAGAAAACTAAAGTGTGGAGGTAAACTGTTCAAAGATCATGAAAGGTATAAGCAGGAAAGTAAAGATTCAAGCAAAGTAGCAACGTTTTAAACTTGAAAGAAAAATGATCAGTTTTCATGCTTGTGTAACAAATAATTTAAAGGATATGGTGACAAATTAGACTTAGTAGAATCATTGAAAGTACAATTACAGTAAAACTAAAAAAACTGTTTAATCCAAATAGCCGCATTTTCAAACTTCTTCGTTGATAAACATGTAATAATAATAATAATAATAATAATAATAATAATAATAATAATAATAATAAAGCTTTTATTTCGCATAGAAAATGTTAGCTTTAGTTAGCCATGTATTTTAAATATGGTATTAATCCTTTGCTCCTAACGCTTGAGAACGCTCTAAACTGTGTTGTCAAATTTAAAGATTCTTTTATTCAAATACCACCAATCATTTTTTGGAGTGATATTTGTTATACATTATAGACGAATAACCTTTCAAGTGATTAGGCAACCGTTACATTTAAAATTTAGTAGTGGATATTGAATAAAAAGTCCCTAAAATTGGCAACATTGACCAGAGGAGTGAAGATAAATTGGACTGGTAAAGGGTTAATATGGAAGAATGAATAGTTACAAAAGTTAGTTCTTACATGTAAGGTAAGATTTTGCGGTTGGAATTAAATGGTTTTATTGTTGCACTAGAGCTGCCTAGAGAGATATTGGAGACATTCTAAGATTCACCCCTCGTGGTTATCCGGAGACATACCATTACCAGATTAATCCTGCATGAAGAGTATAGCTAGCTGCCCTGCTTCGGAAATACTCAGATGATTTATTTTTTTACGTAAAAGGGGTTGGGGGCATTGAAACGACAATCAGATAATGTTAATGTGTATGAATAAGATTAAGAACTTATACATAAAAATAAGTACTTTTAGATTAAGATGAATAATTTCACGTACAAACAGGTATGCGTACTATTACTGGAAAAAAAAATAATTAATTTTTTTTATAAAGTTTTATATATATATTTTTTTTTCAAGCTTATCAACAGTTTATAAAAAGCGTAAAATGCACAACAATGTTATTTTAAAAGAAATTTTAGTTCAACAAAGTCATTTTCTACTTCTTTTAAAGCTTTTTGCAAATGAATTTCTTTAAAGTTATCGTTATTGAAAAAGAAAATGTAAAAATAAACAGCTTTATACTAGTTTATCGAAAGAACGTTTGAATATTTGAAAAAATATATAAATTGAGTTTCAGTCTTTTTCAGGCTTCAATAAACAGGAAGCTTTCAGATACAGAACAGAAGATTTACAAAGAAAGAAAAATAGGGATGTTTCAATAAGAGGATGAACAGAAAAGTTACGGGGGTTTTGAGCGGAAGTTAGGAAAACTATTACATCTCTCCCAGACCGCTAGTGCCATTAAATCGGAGACGCAAAGTCGAAATCTTGAGGTACGCATTAATGAATGTCTTAAAAAACGCATTTTCTACAAATATATAAAAAGATGTATATTTGCCATTAACGAACGAAATATATGCAAATGATAACTCAAGTAGTACAAAAGAATAATAAGTTATTTTTTGTTTTAATTAGTCAGATGTTTTGTTTAGAATTCCATTAGGGTTTTTTAGGCATCGATAACATGACTCTAAACCATTTTAATTTTTAAAAAATATATTAGTTTAACCTTATATTATCTCAACTGATTCTTTTTAATGCAATAGTTAAATGCTGATATTTTTATGTGAATGCTAAGATATGGCAGAAACATTAATCTAACAAATTATTTTTTTCTGTATTTGACACATTATTCATAATATATTTAAGTGTTTCATATGCACCTAAAACAAACAAAAAATAAATAAATAAATAAATAAAAAGCTTATACAAACTCATATTTAAAAGAAAATGAGAAATTAAAAATCTTTTTTAAATTAAAATTGTTAACATAAATTTGTATGTTCATATCCATCGTCTAAAAATATTGTACAATCGAACCTCGTAAACGTGAACACTCTTAACGTGAATAAATTTTAAAGTGAACTATTTCCACAATCCCCCTGGAAATGAAGATTAGTGCCCGAGTTACTGATAGCATGAACTACTGACAACATGAATAAATTTTTTATTCCACTTAAGATTCACATTAACGAAGTTTGACTGTATTGATAATGTTAAACAGTTAGCTAAAAGAAGATTTTTCCAACAAATACAAAATATTAAATGCAGACGATCACTTGTTAGCAACTGTACAGACTATATATCCCTGCCTTTTTACTATCATTGTACTTTTTAGCAGTAGTGCAGTTCAAAATACTATTAGAAGTGCTTTTAATGCCATTCGATTCAACAAAGTTCATCTAAATCTGCGTTCTACATACTAAATAAATGAATTTAAAAATTAATGAAATAATAAAACTCAGAAAGAAAAATTATAGAAATCCAGGATAATGATTGAAATTTACTGGGAGAAATACAAAGTCCCTAACTTCAAGTAAGATGAAGTGTTTTGTTTATAATATAATTTATGGTGAAAATTATATTTTATGCAACCTTATATTCCATTATATGAAATAAGATTTTATTGGGAAACTAGCATGTCTACCCATCATTGTCTATGTTGAAGTTGTATTTGTAGAATATTGGAATCAATGAAAGAACTGAATAAAGGTGTAAAATGGAAAGAGAAAGGCATGAAACATTTCCCGAAGTCTTTAATAGAAAACACTATAAATGAATAAATACAGAAGGTACAGCTTTAGTATGGGACTCCCCTGGCAATTTCAAATATTTTTGGCTATTTATACGATGAATTGAAATGGTTACCGCAATTGCATATGACCTTGGCGAGAACGTCCAGGATACTTCGGTGCCAAAATTCAAACTTTGCCAAAAGTGTCTGATGCTAAAGCAGTTCCATAAAAAAATGTTAATAAAAATCAAATTATAATTACTTAAAATTAAGGTGAGTACATAAAAAAAACTCATAAGTTACAGTTAAAGTACCATTAAAAACGAAAAATTTTGTTTTTCTATAGAAAAAAATTTACTACATAATTAAACAAAAATGTTCAACTAATGCCAAATATCTCTATGAAAATATTTATTTACATGCGAATTTCTAATAAAAACGTATTTTCGTAATTAAGTTTTCTTTTTTAGTTTTCATATTTTTATTACTTTTAACTAGGGACATGGGTTTTCTAGAAAATTTTGAAATGGGAAATTTTCTACAAATGTTCCCGAAAAATTTCCGGAAAATTTTCAAAGTCCCTTAATTATGAAGGTTTTGTAAAATAAAACTAATACATTAAAGACTGTTTAAAGAAAACAAAACTATTTAAAGTAAACAAAACTATTCAAAGAAAAATATAAATAATTATTCCATTCGAAAATAAATTAATAAAAAAAACATTGAAATTTTGGTTTAATTGTTTTAAACACGTTTAAAGCTAGAAAGCTGTAATGAATTTTAATAACTGTTATGCATGTATAATGGTTGCGCAATTTATGGGTAATGTCTGTGCACGTTCTGTAACTCTCAAAGACTCTCCACATACATGCTCCACATACATGATTTTCAGCAGCCGAATCCCATTTTATTCGGCTGCTGGCCAAAAGATATAGAGAAAATTGTTATGAGAATTACTCAATGATTTTCTTTTTAAATGCTGTTTTTATATTTAAAAATCCAGAATAATAAAATTTTTTTATTCGTAAAATTTATTTCTTTAATTTTTAATACTTCATTTTGAAGTTATAAAGTAGAAAAAAGTGAACAAAGTATTTTTTTTTGTTTTTTGCACATTATAACTTCAAAATAAAGTGCTAAATAATAATAATAATAATAGTAATTTAAAAACAAATTTCACATCTGCACAATAAACATATATTTTTATGGTGAAAATGTGAAAATGTTACATTTTAAAACTTCTGTTTGAAGTAAGATTTATGTATCCGCGTTTTAGCATTAATTGTGTTTATTTTTTTTTTTAACGTTACGTTGAGTTTAATTTATATGATTGATACTTTTCTAGTTTTATTATATTATATTTCAGCCATTTTCTTTGCTAAAAATGAAAAAAAAAATCATACAAAGAATGATGTGTTGAAAAAAAAAAAAAAAAAAAAAAAAAAAGAAAGAAAGAAAAAAAGAAAAAATAAAAGAAGAAGATTTTCAAAAGAATATGATAAAGTGAGAACGTAGTGAACCGTTAAAAAAGAAAGACCTTTCATAATATAAATAAATAAATTGATATACCTATTGCACAAAATTTTATCATTGTAAATTTAGTATTATTATTATTTGTATAATTTCCTCACAAAATATTCCGTAAAATGTAAAATTTTATTTTGATAATAAGAACAGATAATTTGTATATTTGAGATATAATACATGTTTGTTTTATTTTACGGAAGACATTTAAAAGTTATCAGTACATCGATTGACTATATGTTGCATAGATAATAGAACATAATAAAACATAAAAATGTATGTGAAATATAAACATTTCAGAGTCATAGGCTGAATAAATTAATATATATATATATAACAAAAAAAAAAAAAAAGAATAGAGACAAGAGAATTAAAAAGAGTAGATATCTTTAAAAAACAAACAAAAAATTATACCTTAATAGATTTCTCATTTACAGGGTAGGCCCTCACTGCAGGGTAGAAACAGTAACACGGCTCAAGTAATACTAGTAAAATTTAAACAACAGCATTGAAAAAAAAAAAGAAAAAAAGTCCCACAAAATTCATTACATAAAAATGAAGATTGAGTTAAAAGGAAAAACGTAAATTACACAATATTTTGTGAAAATATATAAAATTACAAAAAGGTTGAATAGACAAACTTACATAAAAAATGAACTAATAGGTTTCCGAGTATCATAAATGTTAATATGAAAATTTCTCATATAAGCAGCATGAACACAGCTAGGAAGTAAACAATTTAACATTGGCGTATGCCAGTTAAGTCAAAAAACCGTTAAATCTGTCAGTATTGAACAAATTTTGTATTGTAATTAATTTTACAAATAAATGCCTTTTAATTGCTTCCCTAGCGTTTTAATGCTTTCTGCTTTTAATGTACAATGCCATGTATGGAAAAAAATAAAAGTGAGTTTTTATCTCTTTAAAAAACTACTTTTCATCATAAAAAGCATTGTAGTACAAATCGCATTTTCATATAACATTTTCTTTATTTTACGTTAAAGTAAAAAAAAATGCTAGGGATTTTCGTCACACGTATTGGCTTGATATTCAGTAAATGATCTCATAAAATTCCATTGCGAAAATTTGTGCTTGAAATTGTGTTTTATATTGAGATATGTGTAACAGATGTCTGGTAATAATTACAGTCGGTAACAAAAGTGTCCGAACACTAGCAAAAATTCCTATGTAAAAAATGTACACTTCATACGGTTTTGTGAAATATATCCTTATCGAATCATGTTCTTACACCGACTAAGAACAGGATTCGACAAGGATTCATTTAACAAAACCGTATGAAGTGTACTTTTTTTACATAGGAGTTTTTGCTAGTGTTCGGACACTTTTGTTACCGACTGTACTCAAAACAGGAACTATTTCTTTTTTTTTTTTTTAATTACAAAATTGTAGAATTTTTTCGTAAAATAAATTTAAATTTTCAAATAAAACGTAATTGATTAAAAAAATAATTATGAAATTTTAAATAATTTTAAAGGAGACATAAATTAAACTTCCTATTTTATAAAAAGAAAAGAACTTAACCTTTCTGCAAAGCAATTGTTTTGCTTCATGAGATGGTGTAAGATTAGAAAAATTTTGTGTGCAAAAGTTGTGATGAAAAGTAGCAAGATTACCAAAGGATTAGTTTGACTATCAAAACAAATATCAGTCTAGCAAGCAAAAAATATTGATTGATATTGAAAAAGGAAAAAAATTTTGGCATTTCACCAAAACGGAATGAATGAAAGACAAATTGCTAACAAAATTAACACATATAAATCTGTCGTTCATACTTTTATCTCTAATTCACATAGATACGATGCAAGAAATAGAGGTAAACGGGCATCAAAACCGTTAACCAGAATAAAAAGAATTGTTATAAAAATGGCTGTTTTACATTTTACGAAAATAAAATCCAAATTTAATCTTTAAATTACGGTTATAACTGTTCGAAATGTCTTAAGTTGGGAAGAAAACAACAGATATGCAAAACTAAATAGCAAACATTTTCTTCACATATAACATATTGACGGAAAATTTAAATTTGCAATTTCCATTATTTTGAAACAAATGTTATAAATGTCACACTTCCGCCAAATGTATACACACACATGTGTATATACATGTATATATATTTATAGACGAAAAACAATTCAAATTGGAAGAATCTGATGGCTTAAGAAAGTATATGAGTTAAAGCAAGATCCTGCGTTATTTGTCAGAACGTGTACTGCAGAGGTTACGGATGAGTTATATTTTGGCCAGGATTTAATGCTCCTGGTAAAACTAATACTGTATTCACTAAACGTAATATGAATTCTTTAGTTTACCAATATATGCAGGGTAAAAATTCTATCCATTAATAAATCAAGAGATGAAACAAAATTTAATAATGCTACAAGATAATGCATCAGTACATAAATCAGCTTCAATCATATCTTAGATAGGTGAAAATGATGTCAATTTTTTAAAGTTTCCGTCCATAAATTCTGACTTGAACTTTATAGAGAATATGTGGAGGATCGTTGTATGCAAAGTTTGTGGGAACGGAAGACAATATCATTCTACTTCGCAGCTTAGATCTGTTATTTCAATACAGTGTAATCATATGTCACTTCTCCCACGTAAGACTTTAGCAAAATTCTTACCGAAACGTTCCATAAAATTAATTCATATGAAAAGCAGATAAACGAGATGTTAAAAAAGACCATCATGTAATGAAATACGTTGTAATGTTATTTGTGGTAGCAGACACTTTTCCGTTTTATTTTTATGTTGTTAAAAAGAAAACATTTGAATGCTACACATAATTACAAACGTTCAATAAAAAATGTATAATGAGAATTTACCATTATTTATTATGTTATTATTATTGTATATTTATTTATCTTTAGTAAAGTTTAAATTATGCAGCTTTGTGTGTGGTCTCAAAGTTATTCCATGTGTGTAATAGCGACAAAATTGGGTAAGTGGTCCAGTCTTATTTGTCCTAAAGCTACCACAAGTAAGATAAAAAATACAAGATACTTACAAAGCAATTCTTAATAAATTTCGTCTACAATTTAGTTTCTACTTCCTAGAAAAAATATGTGGATTATTTAGAATTCTTCGTTTATTAATAATCGTGGAAATATTTCAGCAATTCATAAACATCCAAGTAAATTATCTAATATTTTGTCGTGATTTTAAACATAAATTGATAATGAAGTTTTATGATAGAAACACACCGTTAAAAATTTATCGCTAAATATAACACAAGTTTCATTTTGCAATAGTTGCAAAAATAAGCTATTGATATATTTTAAGATGATGTAATATTTTATTGGTCCCTGGAAATTTTTAGCTTAAATCTAAGTAAGAGTGCAATACATTCCTATTTCAAAGTTAACATAAAAAAAAAAGTGGAAAATCATTTTAATTTCTTATGATGAAACAACTACAACATAAAAATTTTACGTGCTCTTCTATTTTTTCCCTTTATACTTACACTCTAATGATTTTGTATCTTTAAATTGAGGGTACCAATATAATATTTCTGCCATTGGTTTTTTCCAAACCTTTTTTCTTGAGAGTATTGCTCTTTAAAAATTGTGCAGGTTTAGCAATCTACGAAAATTTCAAAAAAATATATAAATAAATAAATAAATAAATAACTGTCAAAATATTTAATGAAATTTTGGAATTTCGAACATGCACAATGAAACTGAGCTTATTTAAATAATTATTTAAACAAGTGAAAATTAACAAAATGTAACGTTCAGATTTTTACATAATATTTACACTTAAAAGATCAACTATTAAAAATTTATTGAAAGTTCAATTTTCTTAAAAGTTAATAAACTTTTTAAAGTCAGAACTAAAATTTAATCTTATAAAAGAAAAAGAAAAATAGTTTTGAAATTTGTAAAGAATGGTAATTATTTTTTGATTACATAGGTTTTTTATACATAGGTATGTTTAATTATGAACTGGAATAAATACCTTTAGAAATAGGACATGTTTAAGAAATTACTTTTTTTTTCAATACAAAACACAACTACATTCAAAAAGTAATACCTACTTTATGAGCTATATTATTTTATTACAATTTCGCATGCTGATTTTACACGCAATTATTTAATGAATTTTCTTTCACATATCTACGCTAATGCATGATATTAGTACGAATGCTAGAAATAAATGGAAGTGTAACTCCCTTATTTAATTACACTTCGATGTTTGTTGGGGAATTTATATAACAGTTCGTTATATGAGACTCTCATAAAAAAGCAATAAATTTGTTATAACACAGTGTGTGATCATAAATTGTATATAAAAGCAAACTGGTTACCCTTTGAATGCTATAAAAACAACATTATGATAGAATATTTTACTATGAAAATATAAATCTTAGCCATACTAAATAATTCAATTATAATATTTTTTGTTATCAGTAATACAATAAAACCTTCTAAAAAATAATATTTTTCATGAAATTGGTGAAAAAAAATGTTAAGCAAATAATTATAAAAGGAATATCTGTTTAAATTAGACGTTAATGAAGTTTTCGGAAACACGGCTCTTACAAATAAAGCCCTTTTAATTGTGAAATGTATTTAATAGTTAATAAAAAGAAAACATTTTTTTTAACTTTATGAAGTTTATCAATTACTTTAATTTCAAAGGAAAATTTTTGATAATGATTATCTGAAATTGTGAAAGTTTCGATATTTAATAAACACGAATTTCTTTAACTGAGTTTGATTTTTTAATGAGTTACATGTCATTAAAAGAAACATTAAAAAAAAAGAAAAATGAAATCTTGCGTTTAATATTGAAAGACATTATATTTTATGAAAAACTAAGTAACTTAAAATATTGTTCCGAAATCTCCTGTACAAACAAAAATATCCCGAGTCAAATCTATTCTTTATTTTATTCATGCAGAAATTTGTAAAGAAAAAGATAAAGAAAAACAAAAATCCGTAACAGGTTATGAGACTCTTTCCAAATTTTTTAAAATTAATTAAGAATTTTCGTCTGTCTTAACCATTATACAAATCAATAAATTACAGTAATTACTTCGAAGTGCATACATATTTTCTATTGCAGAAACTGTAGTATATGCAGGATGATTCTAATTAAAGTATTCTTCTTTCAGACACCCTCATGAGAAAAACAATGGATGCAATATCTTCCTATTTTAAGGTTAAACATATTAGGTAATGAGAAATTCATTGGTAAAAAAATAATAATAATAATAATAATAATAATAATAATAACTCTAACAATTGCCTCTAGATGAAAATGAGGAGCTGCTTTCAATAAGCGTGTAAGTGAAATACAACATAGACAATGCTAATAAATAAAAGAATACGTATTGTTGGAAATTACAATTACAGCTTTTGTCTCACAAACTGTGCTAGTCAGCTAGTAATTGGAATACTTGACTATGTGTGCAACCCACACAGCACAGCGAACTGATATCAAACTTGATGTTTCAAACCTTCAAGTTTTATACGAGCCAAGATTACGCATTTACGTTTATACTTGTTCAGCTTCATTTCAGTCTGATAATTCGAACTTGAATCCGTATGAATCAAGCATATATTATACTTGTAACTGAATACGTGATTAAAAATTCTTGTATATATATATATATATATTGACGCTTTTGGTACATAAAATTATTTTTTCTGCGTTTCGAAAGTTGATTTTTTCACTCACTTAGCGAGAGCGAACTAAGAAGTGCTCCCGGCAGCTTCCAGATTTTGATTTTTGATGTCAAAGATGTTTCAAACTTTTATAATACGCTTTATTTGTCAAATGTCAATTCTGAAGCTTGAATTTGGTTGCAAATGTCTTTGAACTACAAAAGTCTAGCTTGATTCAAGAACTTAGGGAATAACCTTTGTATTCTGTTATGTTAGTACATGCGTATTTTTTGTTCATACAGTCACAAATATCGACAAAATATTTGTAAGATCGATCGACAATGTGAGTTTTTAACTCTGATAATAAAGTTAATTACCGACACCACGCATTCTTTTCTTTGTTGGTAATATCATGTTACATTTTCTTTAACATAAACTGATCGTAACGTTTCATGTTCACGTAGTTGCGTTTGTTGGAACTATTTTGTCCACCAATTGATTTTCCACGGTCTCATATGTGTATTATTAAAATAGAAAACTGTTATTTTCATTGAACTTTTCGCCAGAGCATTCTAATAAGAGATTCTTTAATTTGAACTATCCTGTGTATATATATATATATATGTAAGTGTGATGAATCTACATATAACATTTTCTACTACGATAAAATTTCATTCAGTTAAATATAAAACTTTTTAAATAGTAGGATATCATTCTAATCATTTTGTTAGTTTATTCATTCAAAAAATGTTCGTTCGACTGTATATTTCCTTTCTACATGATAAAAACGTAACATAATACCATTCACATATACATTGGATAAAACTCAAATTTAGTACAAAAATAAAACTTTTTAACATCATCCAAAATGATATTTAAGAAATGTCCAATTCATGTCAATAGAATGTAAATTATTTTTCAAATACCCTGCTTATCAGCAAAAAAAAAAAAAATTATTTTTTATACACATCTTACTTCAATATATTATGCAAGATGGTAGATCCTTCATTTTTATTACTCAAGTTGTTCTTAAAAATTATATAGTTCTATAGATTTTTTTAAGTATGGAAATTTATAAATAAAAATAAATAAATAAATAAACCTAGGTGAGTTAAAATTACCTGCATTCCATTTTTCATCACAAAGCTATATATATGTATATATATATATATATATTTATAGCACATTTTAAAACTACCTTAATTTCTTTATGATAAACATAATCCCTATAATGCATGCTTATGCGAAAATTTGCGCTATTCTGCCATGTTAAAAAAAAAAAAAAAAAAACTTAAATTTCGAATAACATGTGATATTTTTAAAATAGTATGTCGAAAACTAATATATTTCTGAACATAAATAACATTTAAATCTGATTCTTAACGATGTATAATTCCTGAGATTTAGAAAAAAAAATAACTAATAAAATAACTAATTGGTAACTAAGAAACAAATTAAATAAAAAAATTAATAAAATGGCTAACCTACAGATGGTAACTACATCAATTTTGCAATTTCCAATTCTTCATATATCAAAGTATCTATACACTTAAATAATATTATAGTTTTAAAACATTAAAGAAAACGCTTTTATAGAAATGTGAACTAAAAAAGCACAAAATATCTATCTTAGTATTAAAATGCAGGGTAAGAGAAAATCGTGTGAGCGACACACCGTAATATTTACATACATTTAAATCTTTAATTAAAATAACTTAGAATTAAACAAAAACCATTTTTAAACAATGTCCCCTGACTGGGATCGAACGCTGGACCTTTAGGTTCGTAGCGCGGCGCCTTAACTCAACGCCACATCGTTCACGTGGGGAAAGTATTTTTTTACAATATAAATTTTTTGTTTGCTCCCAGAGCAGTTACAAACATACATACAAACAAACATACATACAGGTGAAGCTAATAAAAGCGTGTTAAAAGAGAGAGAGAGAGAGAGAGAGAGACTGAAAATATTCACAAATGCTAAGACTTATGATGAGGATATAAAGATATTAATATTTCGGAAAAATAATTTTGAATGGCAGTAAAATGTGTGAAATAATACTTTTGTGCATTAAGAAAAAAAATAAACCAGTCTCTAGACTTCAAACGCTACGTATGCATATTCATGAAACAATTTGTTTCGATGCAAAAAATAAAATTCTCAATAGCAAAATATCACAATTTCTTCTCTTTTTACGTGGATAGAAAACAATAGCTTCAACAAGATCCCCTTTTATCACCGAGTATGCATTAACAATACAATCTTCAAACTGATTCACAACAAAACAACTTACCCCCTATTCAATTAAAAAGAGATAGAAGACAAAAACTTCCAATGTCTTAAGTTCTTCCGGTAACCAATCAATGTTTTTCCGAAACAAGGTAAATGGTTATTTTTCTTTACGATTTCTTTTATACTAATGAGACCATTTTCATCTTCTAATGGGTTGCGTATAATTAAGGTCTTCAAACACAATAGCTTAACAAATAAAAGAATGTCATTGCATCTTTTTATAATTAAAAAAAAAATCTCAAAATGAATAAAATAAACGTTGAAAAGCTGGATATCATTATTTACCAGATTTTCACAGGATGTTATAAAAAATGTTCAGTTGGATTTCAATAAATAATGCGCCATCTCATGCGCTAATATATTTATGCATTCATTTTATTCGTTCAGCGTCTTTTTGCTTCATTCACTTTTTTTTTTTTATGAAATCAAGCAATGCTTATTATTTTAATCTGGGGGAAATTTCAAATTCGAGAACTTTCTCTAAAATTCGGTTTATTAGTGAAATATTTCTCGTTGAATTAATGAGATTTTTAAAGAGCTGGGAACTCTTTTATTAATGGAAATTTAATGGGAGGACAGTGATTTTGCATTAAGATATCCCGTTTTTCATGCTTAAAAATTTGTATATACTCTTTTAGATTCGTTTTAAAAAAATAATTAGCGTGCTTCTCTCATTTCGAGAAAAAAGATTTATCTATTAATTCGCATTTTTAGGACTTCAGATAATTAAAAAACGACGTTTGATTAAATTTTAAATTTCACTTTTAAAAAATTCTCATTTGTATTCAGAAAAGTTTGATGTAAATACATATTTATAAGTTTAAAATATCACGAAATAATTTGGAATCTTTCATAAAAATTTCAAGATAATAAAATAAATGAATTACTAAAGATTTTTATCAATTAAGTTTGTATATTTAAATAATAAAATGATTTAATAGTTTTCAAAAAATTCTTCATCAAGTTAAAATTTTTCATAATATATTTTTTTTCCCGTGTTACATGCATATTCATGACATGCTATTCCATCATCCTAGCTGTGTGTTTATTAACATCCTCATGTTGTTATAAATACCTTTCTATACATTTAAATATAAATAAAAATATAAGATTTAGTTTAATTAATAATATCATTTAAATGAATTATCATTTCTTTTTTGTTATAAAAAATTGTTTAAACAAACATTTCAACTGATTCTAAAAAATAAACTTAAGAAATAGTATTTTTAGACCATTTGTCTGTTCTTAAATGAAATTTTGTTCATTCAAAGTAATATTTAAATGTGGAATATAAGTTTAAAATTATTTATCTTAGTAATTCATTCATTTAATAAAAATATGTTTAGTTGTTACAAAATAATTTAAATATAATTTTAATGATACTAAAATCACGAAATCAAATTTTTATATTACTGAATTATGCAATAGCAAAAAAATTAAGCAAAAATTATATCTATATACTTTTTGATTAATTTTAAATAGCTGTGATTTAGTTTTCACTGTGTTAGTCCTATCTATATTTTTTCCCTTTTCTTTATTATTTAGAATATGTGTTATTGCAGTTTTTAATGCTTTTTCGAATATTTTCTTCATCTATTAACACAGTGTATTACAATGCATTTCATTACTATACATAAATACACTGAGGAACAAAACCTAACGACAAGTAAGATTTTTTTTTCCTGAGACGCTCTGAAATGTTTGATATGGACCCAAATCATAGGATAAGATCCTCAAAAGGGTAGAATAGGGGATTAGTGCGAAAAATGATCCTTATGAAGAAATAATAATTTAATGGTTCTTTACTGGTAAAGTAGCCTTGAGCACAAGTGAGCATACGGCAAATATATTCATGCTACTGGCATCTCTATGACGATATTTTGTCTTTAAAAAGAGATATTATGACCTATGACTACGATGCAGGACTTACAATATTGCCCTCTTTTAAACTTTTTGTCTAAGTTTTTCTGCCTCAGTTATTTTTCAGCTTTACTGTCGTCTCTGGCAATGACATCTCATCAGAGATTATATTCTGTGATCTTCATGTTTATTTAATTACTATTTAGAAAAATAGAATTATTATTAGGATATTATTATTAAGAAAGTAGGATAGTATGTAGTACTGTTGCAGGACATGATAGATATGCTTTTTACAAGATAAGTTGTCTTAGAAAGACTGACCTATTTGACTGCAGCCTGTTTGTTATTCCGTCAAAATGAATATAAAAAAATTGCTTTTAAAATTACAAAAATATTCTTTCTGTCTCCATCCTTCCTATGAGTTATGCAATTCTGCTTTTAATCTTTCCAATTTTTGTCATTTTGTGCTTCGTTTTTCAGATAAGCTCCATTATTAGTTTATGTGGTTATAACCCTTTATGTTTTTGCATCCCGTTTGATAGTGAAATTAGATTTAGAACATTCCCCTCCGTTAGAAATCATCCTTATGTAGAAGATGATGCGTATCCCGGGTACAGGTACTTCCAACCCACAAATTTCGAAGTCTAAGTATGCGAGAGATGAGTATGTTACAGAATTGTTGAAGTACTAGTACCATTTAACTAAAAGAGCTTCCAAGAGGTCGGAATGGTCATTTCCTTCTAAACATTTGCTTCCAAGCGTCTCTCAAGAACATCCAACCCTTGTTTTATAAGATTTACTTCTGGAGACGCTTCAAGAAAAATTATTAATTAGTTATTTTTACTCTCTCACAGCTCTAATGCCACTTAACGGTGGAATGTAGTATTTGTCATCCATAAACAGGTGGACATGAATTCATAGCACCTTTAAACAAACTCACGAAAAGCATGAGAAATATTTAAAAATAAAGGACTTTAGTCGCAGAAACTCCTTCAAAGGTAAGGGCGGAAATTCGGCTATCAAGTGTGCTTCCACACATAACAATAATTTCGAGACTTATTCAGATGACTTCTAAATGTGCGTGTATAGGCGTAATTTCTTATCATACCAAATCTACCATCAACTGTAAAAAAATAACTTATACTTCTGACACTCATCCAGCTACATTATCGCCATATATACGGCGGAGGTGCGTATGGTTAGTAGAATACTTCTTGATATTGTTTAATTTTTGTACAGGTTTGTATATGTTATTACTCTCTTCTGTGTTTAATAGAAGAAAGTAAACTTCAGTAAAAATTTACAACCTCGGTTTTTAGATGGATTTACACACTTAATAAGTCCAGAACATAATTTAATTTTTTTTAGAAAATGTTTGTCTGTCTCTACGTGTGAGTACTTGTGATAAAATTTTGTAGCAACTGTACCTCCAGAACTACATCACAGAATTTCCTACAATTGACATGTGGTTTCAACTTGATATAGATTAGTGACACGCAACTTTTGATGAAAATTGCCCAAGAGTTGACGTTGCTATCCCCGCTTTCTCTGAATTATTCACATGTCTGTATAGGACATAGTTTTGTATAAACGTGTATTAACAGAATTATTTTTTAAGAATCATAATATAAGTAATTTGTAACAGAGATAGTCAACTGGGAACAATTTTTGTGTATGTAGGCTCATCTACCCCCCCCCCCCTAGGAAGGTAAATTTTCTAAATTCCAAATGTCCGTCGATAGCAATTTGTCAATTCGTATAGGAAAATGCAGAAAAAAATCATGTAGTGGCCATAACATAATAGATTTTGATATGGGTGAAAAAGTCGTCTCAGAGAAAATGACCTATATATATATATATATCTTAAAATTAAAAAATTAAAAAAATTTCAATATTTAATTTTCGCCATCATGATTATTATTATTATTACATATATATATATACACACAGACACAATACAACATATGTATATGTACGTCAATATTCACTATATTTGCCTCATTGCTTTTTCATTATTTAACTGAATATTTTTAGGACTGTAGTTTTATTTGGTAAGTGTTTATATTATTTTTCTAGTTTTATTTTATTTTGTAATGAACTTTTGGTTTAAATCTTGCAAATGAAACAATTTGTATCGTTATATCAGGTGTTAATGTAATTGTCGGATATTCGTTATAATTCGACACCATTGTAGTACTTAATCTATATGTTTTGTACGTTTTTCTGATGTATTTCTCTTGTAATGTCTTATGTGGTGTGATAGAGATTTGTGGACTATAATTATTTGGCAAATGCATACAGTGCAACAAAAATTGTAACCATCTGCATGCCAAATTCAATTAAATCATTGAAGACGCACTGATGCTTGTATGCTTTCATCATAAGCATTCTTTTTTTCTTTTTCTATTCGATCTATATATCATTTCTTCATATGCAATTTTTGTAAAGATTTCATATGTGTGTGTATTGGTTGTGCCATATTCGATAATTCAATAACACTACCAAAAGTACATATCAGGTATTAACGACAAATAAAGCATATCTATAGATTTTTACTTTCTTCTAAATTCAATAGAAGAAAGTAAAAACCTTCTATTGAAAATTTTCATGTTTTGATAGGTGTATAACATGATTTGACTAATTTTAGAAAATATCTGTCTCTGTGTGTGTAACAAAATTTTTGTGGCACAGGTATCTCAGGAAGTATTGCACAGGATTCCATGCAAATCGATAAGTATTTGCACTTCTAGATAAATTAGTGCCTATGAACATTTGGTGAAAATTGTCCAACAGGTGGCGTTTCTATCCATTTTTTTTCTAAATTTTTAACATGGCGGACAAATTTTTAACATAGGACAAAATTTTCTGTAAATGTCAACCGTGAGCATTATTTTTAACGAATTATTATGAAATCAAAAGAATTATTTATAATATTATTAACCAACAATTAAAAAAGTTTTGGACAACAATTTAAATTTTTTGAGAGAAACGCTTCCCCTGTTCTAGGGGAAGTATCCCTCCAAGGGAGAAAAACATTTAATTTGGGCATCTTTAAAAAGTACTTCCCAATACCTTATTAACCCCCGTTTGAACCATTTATCAGTGATAACTTAAAAAAAAAGTTATCGATTAGTATTATTATTATTAATAATATTATTATTTTAATTTATTAATTTTTTAAGCGCATTTTCTTTAAAGAATCATTAGTAGAACATAAAAAAAAAAAAAAAAAAAAAAAAAATCTTTTGACATTTAGTGTTATATTTTTATGTGAAAAAAAAAATCATCTGCTTTCATCATGGAAAATAAATTTAATAAATCATGTGTACTAAATATATTCGTTTAAGAAAATATAGAGGAAATATCTGTGATAGTCCTTAGGAATTTTTATCCTTTTAATTTTATTTTGCCTTCCTATTAGGTGTTAACTGAACTCTATACTCTGTAAATTTTTGGAAAATGCATATCTGCTAATTAACAATTTTTTTTTTTTCTTTTACTATCATAAACTTTTAATAAAAATGTCCAATAATGTTTTTATCAGTTTTCTGCGATTTAACATGAAAAATTTTTCTGGAAAAAAAAAAAGGCTGTAAAAAACCGTTACAAGTTGGTAACTTTGCAAATATGTTTACAGAGTAAGAGAAATGCCAGCTGTTTCATACATATTCAATCAAGGCCCTTGATTAAGCATGGATATTGTATGCTTC
Source organism: Salticus scenicus (assembly GCA_963930645.1). Taxonomy (NCBI): domain Eukaryota; kingdom Metazoa; phylum Arthropoda; class Arachnida; order Araneae; family Salticidae; genus Salticus; species Salticus scenicus. The sequence continues at coordinate 277,094,809 of OZ005652.1, read as the reverse complement.
CATCATTTAGATTCTCATTTAGATTCATCAAGTATGTTATTCACGAACAAACATTATACATATATAATATAAAGTATATCGTAAAATAAATAAATAAACAAAAAAATATATTAAAGCACCAAAGTTTAAATTATACGTAATTAAACTTTAAAACACACAACAAATTTTAGACATTAAAATTGTATATATATTTGCTACTCGTTGTTATTTACATTAGACTATTCTACTGTTAAGTACTAATTTCATCAGAAGAGCTCTTGTTCAAATGCCCTTCGTGAATATTCATGATATTCTAACTAAATGCACATGACTATTCTCTGGAGTCAAATTAGTTTTGTCTTTTAGCACTCTTTAACACAGAAGAGTAAAAATTATTTACCCAAAACAAACTTTTAAAGCTAATATTTTTCTATAACAGGTTTTCCCGAATCAGATGAAACTGCTATTTATATATTGTCTAGTAAAAATGTGCTTAATGGTAGATATTGAAAATTTTAATAGTGTTAGACCGAAATCGAATAATTTATAATTAATTTAATTATAGGTATGTCTTTTAGATTTATGTAGCACAGAAAATAAAGTTATTTCCATAAGTACAACTCTTAAGCTCTTAAAGTTTTCCTATAATAAATTTCTAGGAATTACATAAATCTATCATTTATTTATTATTTATAAATATTCAGCAATTTTGTGTTTAGAGAATAGTACTTTTTCTCCCCAATTAACAACGATAATAAAAAAGAAAAATTTGTAAAAGATAATTTAATTAATTTGTTAACGAAAATGAGATCATAGATTGAAACCGATTATATACTGACTAAAATGTAATCATATTTGGTAAAATGATTGAAAATCTGGAAAGGGTTGGTAAAACTGTGGCTAACTGGTCACAGCTAATAAATGTCGGGACTAAAATGTAACTTCTGAGAATATTAGTAACATTAAATGATGTAGAAATGCTTGAAAAACCTCACAATTATGTTAATTTATGATATTTTTAGAATGGCTTGTAAACTATGAAATTCTGTAAAATTTTGTAAAATTTTTTGAATTACCCATTTTAGAGATGTGATCAAAACCCTCAGGCAGAGGGGAAAGTTTTTCAGTATACCATCAATGGAAATCAAAGACTACAACAATAATTTCAAAAACATCTGCTGGGACAACTAGTCAAAATAAAAGTTTAATTAATTAAATAAATGAGAAGAAAAAAAATATGTAGGGAGAAGGAGTTTCAGAGAATAAGGCACTAGTTTATGTGCAAAATAATTTAAAAACTGTAACTCTACATTCACTTTAAAATACTTATATGAATTATGCATCTAATAATAATAGATAATGCATAATATATGGTTTGCTATATATGGATTTAATATATATATATATATATATATATATATATATATATTTGCTATATATGGATTTAATATATGGATTTAACAAAAAAAAAAAAAAAAACTTTCATTGGAAGACTTTGTTTGAAGACCAGCTGAGGAGACTATATAGAATTTTGGTGATGACCTAACATTACAGAATGACCATGTACAGAAACTAGATATTAGAATAAAATTTAGAAAATATATCTTCTTTAGAAACATTTTAAAACATCAAACATTTTATATAGAATAACCTATATATATATATTTTTAATGGAAAAAAATGTAATGATTCAAATATTTTACGGCATTCAAAGCAACCACAAACCTATGATGCAAAACACTCGAAAATTGTTTTCTTAAAATCATAAAGTACTCTAATGTTTTAATAATTGTAATTATTTTCGTCATGCATATATATATATATATATATATATATATATTACGAAATTTAACAAAGTAAGTACTTTAAAAGCACTAAAAAAATAACTTCTTACTAAGTCGAGTTTTAGTGATGATGTAATCGTGAATTCCTCATGAATGCACATCGATAAATTTAGATGCAATAATATAGCTAGAAAAATTATTTACGTTATAAAAATTTTAACAAAGGCAAACTATTTTAGAAAAATCTCATTCTCTGACAAAATGAAGAAAAAATATGATTCAAGTAAATTTATGTTATTCACAGAAATAAAAAAAAATATAACAAGCAGAAATTTCATTGCTTATAAAATAATTTTCTATTATGCCACGTTTAAAATTTTATACGGTACTGCTGAATTTAAAATTTTTATTTATAATGTATTCATATAGAATTTCATCAAAAGAAAAAAATCAAAGCTGCATACATTACGATTAAAAGAAATTGAAATTTAAAATTTCAGACATTTAATCGAATGTTACAGTTCTGAAGAAAATATATACCAAAACATGAAATGATTGATGATATAAATATTATATATATATATATATATATATATATATATTTATTAAAGTTTTTATGATTTACATAAAATAAAATAGAAAAAAGTGCACATTAAAGGCACTATAAAACACTTTTTAATGAGCTATACAGTAAAGTCTCGTACAATGCGGGTGCAAGTATGCCTCATGAATATTACAATTTTATTATTTAACACCACTAACTTTGTATCAAAGCAACTGCTATATATAAAAACTAAATCGAGTGTATGAACAAATACACTGGTACTCTAAAAATTTAGCGGTGTTAAAAAATGAAAGTTTTTTATTTATTTGTCATCTCTACCACCACGTTGTACGAGACTTTACTGAATATTATTCTATTTTAATAAACTGTGTAGAACTTAAAATATAATAAAATACTTTATTAAACTTTTTCTTCTGAAAAAAGTATTTTTCTTTATTATTTGGCTAGCATTTTTAGTGATGCTTGTAAAAACATTTTTACTTGGTTTCATTATTGTAAATTAATGCCTTTTAAACTTATATTTAAAGAAATTTCATTATTCTTTAGAAACACTATTATTTATATCAGAGTTTCTACATAAGCTTAAATTGCTT